>JAPQNM010000005.1:1257947-1260447 GCA_029783475.1 Metacarcinus magister
TTTATCATAACATGTATGCCAATTACAGCTTCTTCCTCGTAGATCTCAACGACAGAAGGGTTGACCAATGAAAAGTTGCATTTTCTTTTTTGAAGAATGTATCATTCTTGGTATCTACAGTTAATTATCCTATATGGCTATATTATGATGGAAAATGATATTTTCAAATATTCAATCAATCAACAGGTTTATAACGTGTATAACATGATTAGGGAACCGCGAAGATGAAAGTGCTACCAGCATTTTGGCCTAACATTGTGTCTGTTCAGCTTTGTGTATGGTAAGACGATATTAAGTTTACTCATGTCCCTATGACGGATTTAGACAAACATCTATAGATACATAACACTTAATTAAGCTTCCAATACTATGGATGCACCGTGCGTCAGGCAGCAGATAGTTTGTGTGTTGGTTTGTTGGTGTATTGTAGCTTAAACTAACAGTCCTCATTAATGTTAATAATAATAATTCCTGGTAATCTCTCTCTCTCTCTCTCTCTCTCTCTCTCTCTCTCTCTCTCTCTCTCTCTCTCTCTCTCTCTCTCTCTCTCTTTCTCTTTCTCTCTCTCTCTCTCTCTCTCTCTCTCTCTCTCGCTCGCTCGCTCGCTCGCTCTCTCTCTCTCTCTCTCTCTCTCTCTCTCTCTCTCTCTCTCTCTCTCTCTCTCTCTCTCTCTCTCTCTCTCTCTCTCTCTCTCTCTCTCTCATGCGTCTTAATTAAAGTTCTTGTTTTGGGCGTTGATAGTTGCCGAAGCCAGCATAGACGAAGATACGCGAGTTAATCATACTTCTTGAAGGCCAATGTTACTGTACCTTAAATCGCAATGGAGGGTAAATAGATGTCTAGGATAGCGTGTGTGTAATTTCAAAACCACTAGACACGTACGAAACTTCAGCCAGCCGTTTACAGGTATGAAACAAGGGTCCTTACATCAATCATCTTCCCTACACTAACCATTCAGCACCTGCTCACTACAGTATTGTTGATATTAAGACCTCTTTACTTAGGATTGTGGTGTCATTGTTACTTAGTTATTTTTTTAGGTTAATTATTCCAGACTCCTGTCGCCATGTGTTTTTCATTTTCACTCACATCTTATCCGTATACTCCAAAAACATTCCTTTTATTTTTTGTTTCTTTGTACTTTACTTTGAATTTTCAATCATAAGATTCTCATTGCATTTGTCTAATCCTCAGCTGTTTTCATGCGTCATTCGTACTCTCATTCTTGAATAATAGCTAAATTTACATCGCTTCGTTTATTCTGAACTGAAAACCAAATGAAAAAATATGTACTAGCTGTTGAACAAGTGTAGCATCATATGTCAACGGAACTTACAAATTGCTTTTCAACTTTCCAGATTTTGTTCCGCTCTGTACAAGTGACAAGTAGAAGCCTCAGGGAAAGAACGAACACTAACCAGATACGCGCCTCATAGTGAAGTGACTTTTACCCTGTTTCACTTTCTTCTTCGTCAGTCGGTCATTCGGGATTGGTTTTCGGTGATCCCGTGTGCCCCAGAGCGTTGACCTTCCTTCCGTATCTCGTGTCATGATGAGTGTGACAGAACAGTTGTGTTTATTCTCAGAGTTGTGGAAGGGTAAGGAGGAAGAGGAGGCGGAGGTGAAGGAAAGGGAGGCGGTCCGAGGCGCCGATACCTCGGGATGAAATGTTCACTGCACACGCGCAGCCCCGGGTGTGAAGTATGTGAGGCCAAGCAGGCCAGTGGCGCTGTAGCAGTGGTCGTGAGTGGCGGCGCGCTCGACACTACTGTTGGCGGGGGATTAGGGCTTCCTTCTCACACTTTCAGGCCCCTGCCCACTCTCCCTGGCAGCCTTGCCCAGGCGCCGGGGCTTAGTGCTGGCTCCTCCCGTTCTGCATGTAGTTACTGTGAGGTGTGCGTTGGGTGGAGTGAGAGCACTGGAGTGTCGTGAGTGTGACGTTGCCTGATCGAGAGGGAAGAGCAGAGACCTGTAGTACCTGCTTATGAGGACCATGATGCTGGAAACAGCTATGAGAGGCCCCAGGAGAGTTTAGTGCCAGGCGGCCTCGTCGTCGTCCGCGCCTCACTAAAGGAGAACTGTTCCACTTGGGGGGGGGGAAGTTCAGCGGCCGCAGCCCTGACACAAAAGGTGACCTGTTTCCTTTTATTAATCAAACACTTCGAATCACCACACCTTCGACCTACCATGGCACCAGCGACGTAGCAGGAGTGGAAAGTAGGATGCAAGGGCAGGCCAGGTCGATCTCGGCAGATATGGGGGAACCAGTGGGTGCACGGTGTGCTGTCGGCCCCGGCCACGGTCTGCTGCTGCCCCATAGCGAAGGAGGGCACTCATCTGTGCCTTCCAGGCAAACAGGGGCTACTTTAAAGTGTCGGTCTCGGTGCCATCAATTCAACAGCTCCGGCGAGACCACCACTATGCATAATGCCGGCGCCACCACCACCACCACCACTACCACCACCACAAACTCATACCTGTCACCACGTCTGCCACACAC
>JAPQNM010000005.1:1272947-1282947 GCA_029783475.1 Metacarcinus magister
CTCCTCCCATCACATTTACCCTGCCTCGTTTTCCTTCCCTCCCCTCTGTCCTTTCCCTCCCCATTCCTTCCCATCACTTCTTAACTCTCTACCTAATCTACCCTCTCCCTTCGAAAGTAGTACCAAGAGTACCAGAGTTACGTTAACCCTTTCCTTTCCCTCCCCTCCTTTACTCCCTCCCTCCATTGCCACAACAGTGCTAACCCATTCGCCTCTCACCACTTGAGAATATCTAACTTTTTGACTCTCCTCCCTTGTTCCCTTTTACCTCTGCTAGCGTTAACCACTTTCCCCCTCTCTTACCTTCTTTCCCCTCTCCCCTTCTTTGTCCTCTTCCTCCCCAACTGGTGTTAAGCATTCCCACCATCCCTCCCTCCTTTTTCCAGTTAGTGATATTTTCTTTCTTCGTCACCTAAACTGCACTCCAGAAAGGACAGACAACACAGAGGGGGACCTAAGGAGTGAAGCAGAGTGGGACTTAGATACGAGGCTGCATGGAGTGAGTGGAGTTGTGGCGTGGGAAGAGCAGGGTCGGGTCTGGGTTGTGTTGTGGGTGGGTTGCATAAAGTGTGGGGGAACCTGAGGCCGCCTGACCAAAGAGGACAAATAGGAGGCGCTCTGCTAACTCACTTTACACAACTACTTCGAACTCACATGCTCAGCTTCCTCTGCGGCGTTGTATTTTTTCTCTCTTCTGCCTCGTTGTCCTTCTCCTTTTCCTCCTCCTCCTCCTCATCATCATCATCATCATCATCATCATCATCATCATCATCATCATCATCATCATCCTATTCCTCGTCATCGTTGTTCTCCTCTTATTTAAAAAATTCTTGGTCTGATGAGTCCTAATCCTCGTCCTCGTTATTTTTTTCTTGTCTTCAAACTGTTCTGTCTTATTGGTCTCATCCTCGCCACCGTCGTCACCGTCCTTGTGGCCCTCCTCCTCCTCCTCCTCTGGTAATCTGGCAGAGGAAGTCTACGCTAAATTTCTCACTTTCCATCACTTCCTTTCTTCCTTTCCTTTGAGCCGTTCTTTTCCTGTTAATCTCCTGGCATCCCTCCCTCCCTCCTATCACCCACGATGTCGTTCTCCTCCGTCACTCTCTCCTTCCCCCTCCTCCATCCTTTGTGTTTCTATCTCTCCTCATCTCGTCTCTTGTCCCTGAACGTCTCCCAGTATTGATGATTCTCTCATATCTAATTCCGGTCCAGCCTTCTCATCCCCAACGCCAGCCTTGTGCGTCAGTTTGTAAGTCCGTCCGTTTCCGTCATGTTTGTGGTGTGTTTCTGTCTGTTTGGGACTCTGTTTTCTCATCCGCTTCTGTTTGTTTTTCTATCTGCATTGCCTGTCTTTTTCTGATCATATGTGTGGTATGGTTTGTGTATGTGTGTGAAAGTATTTTCTACAAATACACCCTTACACACACACACACACACACACACACACACACACACACACACACACACACACACACACACACACACACACACACACACACACACACACACACATTCAAACACACATATCCTCACACACACACACACACACGCACACACACACGCACACACACACACACACACACACACACACACACACACACACACACACCACACACACACACACACACACACACACACACACACACACACACACACACACACACACACACACACACACACACACACACACGTACGCGTACATTTTGTGTGTGTCCAGACGAGCAAAATGCTTCATTGGCTTTTAAATCTGGTCACTGATGCGGAAAAACTACGTGTGTTGCCGTGGATTTTCACGTCGTGGCTTCCATTTACTGGGACTCGCGGTTAGCTGTGTTTCTCTTGCTTTTCTTTTGTTGTTATTGTTTTTATATACGTTTGAAGCCGAAACATGAAGTACAGACCTGCTGAGAGGTTGCTAATGCGTAAGACTCTGTGTGTGTGTGTGTGTGTGTGTGTGTGTGTGTGTGTGTGTGTGTGTGTGTGTGTGTGTGTGTGTGTGTGTTATCACGGAGCGAAACTCTACAAATCACACGTGCTCTTCTGTTTGTCTGATTTTTCCTTCCATCCATTTACCTGTCAATTTGGTTGGCTGACTGACTGTCTGGATGTGTTTGTGTGTTCTCTCTCTCTCTCTCTCTCTCTCTCTCTCTCTCTCTCTCTCTCTCTCTCTCTCTCTCTCTCTCTCTCTCTCTCATAATCACCTGCATGTATAAAACCTTTTCGCCTCCTACCTGTCTGTCCATTCGCTAATCTCCGTCACGTGGCTTAGTCGACTAATTTACTACATCTCTACACCACAACCTCTCGTCCTCATATATATCCTCCACTGTTATCAGCCTCCCTATTGTCCTCCCTATCCATCCTTTCCCTTCTCCTTGTGTTCCCATAATTCTTATACACACCTCCTTCCCTATCTTCGTGTCCCCTTCCTCTTAGTCCTTATACCTTCCTTCCTTTATCCCCTCTTTTCCCCCTTCCTGATTGCCTCCCTCTGTTGCTTGCTTTTTTTTTCTTGCATTGCTCTTAAGGGAGTTTCAATGGCTTTTATGCGCTGTTTAGAAAGTCCTGGACACTTACAGTTATGTCTTCAGAGAGAGAATAAGAGAGAGAGAGAGAGAGAGAGAGAGAGAGAGAGAGAGAGAGAGAGAGAGAGAGAGAGAGAGAGAGAGAGAGAGAGAGAGAGAGAGAGAGAGAGAGAGGGAGACGGAGAGAGAGAGAGAGAGAGAGAGAGAGAGAGAGAGAGAGAGAGAGAGAGAGAGAGAGAGAGAGAGAGAGAGAGAGAGAGAGAGACGCTGCCTTAATCCATGGTTTGGCAGCCGACCAAGTGCCGCTGGTCAATACACTAGCCTGTTATCGTGGTAATACGGGTTATCCTTCCCTGCTGCTGCTGTCGACCCCACACACACACGTGGCTCATACACCAGATAACAGACAGCCAGTGACCAGATAACAGACAAGCTGAGTGACCAGATAATAGGTAGGCGAACAGGGGAGATGGCCGATAGATATATACAACAGCCAGACAGAAATGATAGAAGAGAGGTAACAGACAGGTTAATAGATAATGTGATATATAGCCGAATAGATGGAATGGTTCATAACTTTACAGAGAGAGATATACAGAAGGAGGAGTAACAGTCAAGGAAATAGACCAGATAGGTAGATAAGGCAACGGGTAGTGTAACAAACAAACAAACAAGGTAACAGACAGGCATAGAAACAAGATAGGTAGATAAGATAACGGATAGTATAAGAAACAGATACACAAAATAACAGGCAGGCAAATACACTAGATAGGTATATAAGATAACGGATAGTGTAACAGACAGACACATAAGATCACAGACACCTGCAATATTGGACAGACAGCTAGGAGTAAAAGAGAGGATAGGTAATGAATACACAGGAGGCAACAAACATGTTTACGCCCGATACACCTGATGTAGAGATAAGATAAGATAAGCTGGATGGACAGATACACGTACAGTATGGAATAGGTGAGTATAAATAGAAAAAATAGGTAGCAGACTGTGATGTAGCCAAGATAAGACAGACTCAATAACAGGTGGGAGATAAGGAAACGGAAAATATGTAACAACGGAACAAACGGAAAGGAAGATGAATGAGACAAAGGATAGAAACGCGATAATAGACAGACAGAGAGACAGGCGGTGCTCACGTAGACACACACAATAAAGAAAATTAACTAAAAAAAAAAAGGCAGGTAGAAACAGCCCTCCCTCCAAAAAATGCAAGATTATAAAGCGCATGCATGTACACCAAAAACAGACAAAAAAGAAACACACACACACACACACACACACACACACACACACACACACACACACACACACACACACACACACACACACACACACACACACACACACACACACAAACACAAACAAAAAAAAACTGATGGAGGTGTTGACTGCGCTTAAATAAAAACAGAAACAAACAAAAGCAGATTATTAGAAGGGCAGACAAACAGAAAGACAGACGGAGCACCAGCAGGAAGTAGGGCGGTGGAGAGAGATGAGTGATGGCGTAGGTGGAAGACAAATGATTAACGAAGGGAGAGAAGGAGGGCGGCAGGGAAGGAGAGGAAGGACTGAAGGAGGGAACGAGGGAGTATGGATTACGGAAAGCTAAGTGTAGGGGTGAGGGGAGGTGCCAGGTGAGGAGGGGAAGGACGGGGTACAAATTGTGGGGAAGGAAGTGAGGGAAGGAGAAATATGAAGGAGATGGGCATAAGAGCGAAATTTGGGAAGAAGGAGATCTCTTAATGCTCTTACTATGTGTGTCTCTCTCTCTCTCTCTCTCTCTCTCTC
Organism: Metacarcinus magister; assembly: GCA_029783475.1. NCBI lineage: Eukaryota > Metazoa > Arthropoda > Malacostraca > Decapoda > Cancridae > Metacarcinus > Metacarcinus magister. Next base: position 1,277,279 of record JAPQNM010000005.1, read on the forward strand.
TCTCTCTCTCTCTCTCTCTCTCTCTCTCTCTCTCTCTCTCTCTCTCTCAATAACACATTAATAACTCTTTTCTCCCCACCAGGTAAGTGTTGCTGTCGTGTTGGTGCGTCGATCCACGATGAGCCGGGTAATTATGCTTTTATCTCTTCATCTTCATCATCATCATCATCATCATCATCATCATCATCATCATCATCATCATCATCATCATCATCATCATCATCTTTAATTTGGCCGCCGGGTAATGTTTAGGATGATTTCCATTTTATCAGTCACTAAATATGCTACTGACCAGGGTTGGGTCCAAGTACAGGCGACTGTACTGGATATTTTTTCAAGTACAAGTACAAGTACAGTTCACTTTGCTATGTACTTAAGTCCAAGTACAAGTACGTGTCATTGTACTTAAGTACTAGTACAAGTTGAAGGAGTAGAGAGTGGAGCGTGACAGGAAATAAACGGGTACTGGCCCTGTCTAGACGGTGTTTACTGTAGCATGTTACCAATTGAGAAAATACTACATAATTATGCTCCTTTATCCTATATTACACTACAATATCATAACACTCAATGTACGTATTTACCCAATAGTATCATCACAAAGTTCGCTAGAATCTATATAAAGTATTTAACTTTTGATTGAATACAATGTACTTATTTGTACTTGAATGTGCTTGGTATTTTTCAAATACTTTGGGTCTAAGTACACATACAAGTACAGGTAACGTTTTAAATTTCAAGTACCAGTACAAGTACATATACATATACTTGGACCCAACCCTGCTTCTGACATTGTATTATTATTATTATTATTATTATTATTATTATTATTATTATTATTATTATTATTATTATTATTATTATCATTATCATTATCATCATTATTATCATTATTGTTATTATTATTATTATAATTATTAGTGGTAATTGTTGTTGTTGTTGGTAGAGGAGGAACTACTGGACACCTGGTGGGCAGCAGCTGTGACATTTACCTAAAACATTTGGCAATACTTGGAAAGTCGTAAACATAATACAAATAACTACATATTTATAATGTTGATTGGTCGTTCTGAATATCATCCACAAAGAAGGGTATTAGAGTGTAATAGTTAGATTATGTTAATAACCGACTACAGTAATACTCACTCACACTCACACACACACACACACACACACACACACACACACACACACACACACACCACACCCACACCCACACCACACCACACCACACCACACCACACCACACCACACCACACCACACCACACCACACTACACACACACACACACACACTACACACACACACACACACACACACACACACACACACACACACACACACACACACACACACACACACACACCACACCACACCACACCACACGACACGACACGACACGACACGACACGACACCACACGACACGACACGACACCACACGACACACACTACACCACACCACACCACACCACACCACACCACACCACACCACACCACACCACACCACACCACACCACACCACACCACACCACACCCACACCCACACCCACACCACACCACACCACACCCACACCACACCCACACCACACCACACCACACCACACCACACCACACCACACCACACCACACCACACCACACCACACCACACCACACACACACACACACACACTACACTACACTACACTACACTACACTACACTACACTACACCACACTACACCACACCACACCACACCACACCACACCACACCACACCACACCACACCACACCACACCACACCCACACCCACACCACACCCACACCACACCACACCACACCACACCACACCACACCACACCACACCACACCACACCACACACACACACACACACACACTACACTACACTACACTACACTACACCACACCACACCACACCACACCACACCACACCACACCACACCACACCACACCACACCACACCACACCACACCACACACACACACTACACACACCACACCACAGACACACACACACCACACCACACACACACACACACACACACACCACACACACACACACACACACACACACCACACACACCACACCACACACACACACACACACACACCACACGACACACACACACCACACCACACACAGACACACACACACACACAGACACACACACACACACAGACACACACACACACACACACACACACACACACACACACACACACACACACACACACACACACACACACACACACGCACGCGCACACACACGCACATACACACGCACATACACACACACAGACACACACACACAAGAAAAAAATACGCTCAAACACACACATATACAAATTATATGGTATGGGTATACATAATTAGTGGTGTTAATTCCGCATGTGGCAGCAGCAAACACTCGTAGATCGCCATGAAATAATTAAATAATATCACCTCAGCTGGCCTGGTGTGCGTGATGCATTGTGCTCATTAGCACAGTAATATTAATCTAATATGTCACTACACCTCCTTTTGGGGGTAAGTCAGCTGGTGGTCGAGGGTGTGAGTGCTGCCGACGGGGCCTGCAGCCTTCCTGCTGTAGGACTTAGGACGGGCGTCGGGAAGTGGCGAAGCGGAAGTGGCAGTCCAGCACACTTTTGTCATTTGTTATGGGTGTTGTAACAATGGCTTTTCTTCGTTTCCTCAAGCAATAACATTTGTGACTTTGCGTTAAGAAAAACACCGTGCACGTTTATACATGAATGATGTGAAGTAAGCGTCATGTGTTGTAGCTTTACCGAGTGTCACTTGATGCACGATTGTCTTGCTTCCCCGCAACTTTCTTTTTCAAGTCTTCATATACCAATATTATTTAGAGTAATTCATATTCAATAATATTAAGCAGTATACAGGCTATATATAACAAATTCGTCTGGGATGATCTTGCTTTAATGATCGGTAAACTTGTATAAAAAATAAGTTAGCGTCACTCTGATCTCGATTAAGAAAGGAAATTTGTTTAAAAGTTTGAGCTCAACACTTGAAGTTCTCAAGATCAGAGATTACTTAAGATATGAGGTAAGATTTTGGCAGTGAATCAGTGTCTGTGTTTTTTGAGGCTGGTATTGGAAGAGGTGGGGAGGGGAGGGACATTGAAGGAGGTCTTGAGACACCTTTGTCTCTCCTGCTTCGGAAACCTTTGACCTTCAGCCCTGGAGTGGGAAGGTTACGGTCGTGGCCTCGGCTGAGTCCTGCAAGTGTTGTTCTTCAAAAGTTGTCAAGTTAATTCTTGATGGCGCTGATGTTGCTTGACGATTAATGTTGTAGATTCGCAGTCCCTTGTTGCAAACGATGTTCTGCACGTTAGGTTTATGCTCTGTTTAACCACTTCCTGAGAGAGAGAGAAAGAGAGCGAGAAAGAGAGAGAAAGAGAGAGAAAAAAAAAATGAGAGAGAATGAGAGAATCAATATGTTAATAGAGAATAAAGACTGAAAAAAGAAGCAATCAGTATCATGAGAAAAAACAGCACAGTGATCAACCCTTTCCGATGCCTCGAGGACACACCTGGTGCTGCATCCAGTCCCTTCAGTATGTATTTCTTTTTATCCTGTACCCGTGGCGCCGGTAGGCTTAATGAAGGCCTTAGATGGTCGGCCTCCACCCGTTACTACCGCAGGTTAGATTTTTTAAGTGACACCTCGTTTCTTATTGAGAGGCTCATGCTGCCAGCGGAAGCTCCTCGAGTATATAGCTTTGCAGCCCGTCGAGGATAGTGTCATGGCAGCATGTGGTTGATCTTAGGCCACTCGGCGGTATTACCAAAGAAAAGTGGCTAGCTCCTGCCGAAGCTTGAACTCGGGACTCTTGAGTTGGTATGCTCGACCGCTATCCACTAGGCCACCGCCTCTCCGAGCGTATAAATCCTTATTTTACCCATCATCATTATACATCCACACATACCTTATACAAAACATCGATCGACCATGGGATTACCCGAAACAAAAAAACGACCATTGGATTACCAAAGAAAGAACAAAAAAAGCGAGGACTTCTAACCCAATATTGAAAGAAAACGACAAGATGAAAAAAGCTGGGTACAAATTTAACATCAGTGGAGATTAACCTCTGTTCTCCACACTTCAAATTCTGAAGTCGTAAGCACGAGGACGAGGTGAAGGAGAGGAGGGGGAGTAAGTATGAAAGAAGGCAAGACTGTTTATGAGTCCTGGAGTGAAGGGGATGAAAGAATGGCAGTAATTTACTTTGGGTGAATTAGTTTTGATGTGACACTAATAGCAGGGCGTAGGACGGGGGGGTGCGGCGACGGTGTGACGTGCGATGAATATAGGAATGGGATGTGGTGGGCAGCAGGTGGATAAAATGTGGGTTGGGGTGTGTGTGGAGGTATTACGTATTAGGGTGGTTTGTGTAGGTGTTGGTAGGGGCATTTAGGTGTGTGTGTGTGTGTGTGTGTGTGTGTGTGTGTGTGTGTGTGTGTGTGTGTGTGTGTGTGTGTGTGTGTGTGTGTGTGTGTGTGTGTGTGTGTGTGGAAGTATTACGTATTAGGGTGGTTTGTGTAGGTGTTGGTTGGGGCATTTAGGTGTGTGTGTGTGTGTGTGTGTGTGTGTGTGTGTGTGTGTGTGTGTGTGTGTGTGTGTGTGTGTGTGTGTGTGTGTGTGTGTGTGTGGTGGTAGGGGGATGTGGGTGGGTGTCTTAAAGGAGAATGTGGACAGGGAGGTGCGGACGAGGGAAATAATGAAATGTGAGCGGAATGTTGTGATTGCAAGCTGTATATGGGGAGGCGGTGGCCTAGTGGATAGCGGTTGGGCATACCAGCTCAGAGTCTCGAGTTCGAGCCTCGGTACCCGCTGGCCACTTTTCTTTGGTAATACCACCGAGTGGCCAAAGATCACCCACATGCTGCCATAACACTATCCTCAACGGGACTGCATAGTTATATGCACGAGGAGCTTCCACGGGCAGCATGAGCCTCTCAATAAGAAAACGAGGCGTCACTTAAAAAGTCTAACCTGCGCTACTAACGGGCGGAAGCAAAACCATCTAAGGGCTCCATTAAACCTACCGGCGCCACAGGTTAAGGACATACAAAAAAATATATGAATGGGAAGGAGCGTTACTGATGAGTTATGGGTGGAGGTACAAAGTTATGTTAGGGAAGGTGTTAGGGAAGTCTTAACATCCTGGTTCCTGGTTACAAGTCCAGCATCTTTTGTCTCAGACTGGTCGCTGTACAGGCTCAAGATACGTAGGAATTTGGATTTGAAAAAAAAGAAAAGAAACAATTCTGTGTAAGAATGGTTTTATGAATATTACTAATGAAGTAATTTTATAAATACTAGATAGATAGTTAATAGACAGGATACTCGGTCTAGTATTAAGGTATTGAGAAATAGCAAGATGGAAGCAAATTTGATAGCGTTCCTAGTTAACCCAAAACAAACGGTTTGTTTTCTGTTTGCTCGGCTCGTTATAAGCATTGGCAGAAGATATGGATGTGCTTCCTATACCTTGCGTCTAAGTCTAGCGACGAGACGAGAACAGCACCAGTTACAGGCGAGCTCTCAATACAGATAGAAGTATAATTAAGGCTCAAGGCACGGCTAGAGTGACTGAGAGTGAGCGTACGTACTCTATCTGTTAAAACTAAGAGAAAGTTATA
>JAPQNM010000005.1:1292947-1307947 GCA_029783475.1 Metacarcinus magister
CCTTAATGCCCTACCACATCACTGCATTGCATTGCATTACATGATACTGTTGTTGCTGCTGGTGCTGGTGCTGGTGCTGCTGCTGCTGCTGCTGCTGCTGCTGCTGCTGGTGGTGGTGCTGCTGCTGCTACTATTATTTCTTCTCATTATGCACATATGGTGAAGTCTTTGTAGTTTTGAAAACGTTTATAAAGGCTTAGTGGAAAGTTCATGGTTTGAGTGGTTCTCGAAAACAATATTTGAAGGGCGATATGAGTGATGTGTTTGCATGACACACCGCAGCTGGCACTGAAGGTGAGGTGACAATGGTCCGGCAGTACCTAGGCAGCCATTGGTGTACTACACTGGAGTGGCTTAACTGGCCGAGTATTACATCCACCTGTCCCTCCCTTCCTGGCCTCATCAAATATGCAATAAGATTGAATTAAAAAATATTTCAATATTTAAAGAATGCTGAAATTTCTCTTTGAAGTCTATTTAGAAAAAAAATTACTGACTTAATTATTTGGCAGCTTTAGTAAATGAGATTTAGTTTATTGAATCAGTCAATGAAAATCAAACTCGCCATTGGTGAGTGTGTGATGTTTTACTTGCCAGGTTAAATTTCTGCTTCCGTGGCGAGTGAAATATTCCCACCCCATGGCTGATTCCACTCCATGCAGACCTGTGCTGGTGGTGGTGGTGGTGGTGGTGGTGGTGATCACTCAGGGGAGGGAAAGGAAGGTGAAACTCACTGAATGTTCATGATATATAAGTCAGTGTAGAGTCAGTAGTTAAGTCAGTGTAGAGTCAGTAGTTAAGTCAGTGTAGAGTCAGTAGTTAAGTCAGTGCAGTCTGTAGTTAAGTCAGTGCAGTCAGTCCGTAACAGTTGGGTCGATCGATAAGTTGGTCAGTCAATCAATCAGTCAGGTGACTGGTCGGTCGGTCGGTCTTTGTAGAATCAGTGAGTTATTTATTATAGTTAGCCATTATAAACTTCATCCATCAGTCAGTCAATGTACAATCGGCTCATTTTGTTCATTCATTCATTGCTGGAGGAAGAACGTTTTATCCACCCTGACGCCGTTCACTCACTCCCTCCTCCCGTCAGTAGTCACTTGTTTAATGAAGCCGAGAGAATTACAACGGAGGAAAAACTTCACTCGTATTGAACACTGCATTGGGGGCTTCACATTCTCTCTCTCTCTCTCTCTCTCTCTCTCTCTCTCTCTCTCTCTCTCTCTCTCTCTCTCTCTCTCTCTCTCTCTCTCTCTCATTCACTCACTACTGTAATTAGAGAAACACGTTTTCTACTGGAACATAATGAACACGGTAACTCATTCCTTCACATTTTCACTTCTAGTTATTCATCATTACACGTATTTTCAACAGCCTTCACCACCTGACATCTATCCAATTTCAGAAGGGTCTACAGGCTCTACACTGTACTGTAATAGGTGTGTAGTACGTAGGAGACCTTTAGTTTTGAGCCTAAATTTATCTTTTATCTTTTACCCATGGCGCCGGTAGGCTTCAGGGAGACCTTAGATGGTTGGCCTCCGCCCGTTAGTAGCGCGGGTTAGATTTTTTAAGTGACGCCTTGTTTCTTCTTATTGATAGGCTCATGCTGCCAGCGGAAGCTCCTCGCGCATATAACGTTGCAGTCCCGGCGAGGATGGTGTTATGGCAGCATGTGGGTGATCTTAGGCCACTCGGCGGTAGTAACGAAGAAAAGTGGCCAGCCCGTGCCGAGGCTCGAACGCGGGACCCTGAGCTGGTATGCCCGACCGCTAGCCACTATACCATGGGTTGAGGTGTTAATGTCAAGGGGATGGTGTATAGAGGCGCTGTCTGCCTGTATATCTTTGTCTCTCTTCCTGTGTTCTTCCTTTTCCACGATAATCAAACTTGCAAGAGGCGAGCATTAGGCCGTCTTAAGGACTTAACTGGTTTTGCATTTCGAATTGTCTTTCACACATCTTAATGGAACGGTAGATGCTGAGTTTGACTCTCTCTCTCTCTCTCTCTCTCTCTCTCTCTCTCTCTCTCTCTCTCTCTCTCTCTCTCTCTCTCTCTCTCTCTCTCTCCTCTCTCTCTCTCTCCTCTCTCTCTCCTCTCTCTCTCTCTCTCTCTCTCTCTCTCTCTCTCTCCTCTCTCTCTCTCTCTCTCTCTCTCTCTCTCTCTCTTTCTCTCTCTCTCTCTCTCTCTCTCTCTCTCTCTCTCTCTCGCTCTCTCTCTCTCTCTCACACACACACACACACACACACACACACACACACACACACACACACACACACACACACACACACACACACACACACACTGTTTCCAACTGCAGGCCTGTCACTACCTTTGTAAGGAAACGAGTTGTTTTTAATTTACTAAGAGAAGAACAGATATTTCATTGGTACGTACGTGTACACAATAAAAAAAGGCAGGCAAAAAAAGTTGGAACGTTCAGGTCGCGTGTAGGATGTAGTTACTTTGTTGTTGTTGTTGCTGTTGCTGTTGCTGTTGCTGTTGTTGTTGTTGTTGTTGTCGTTGTTATTATGATCTATCTACTTCCTATTTCTCCTCCTCCTCCTCCTTGTCCTATCTTTTGGGAGCCCTTTGAGTTGTATCAACTGGCTTCTAGAGGAAGTTTCTGTGATCCTATTTCATCACCTAAGGGAATATTTCAGCTTCTTAGTTTCGCTGGAATGGCGTCTGATTCTCTATTGAGTCAAAAGACTCACATTTGGCGACAAGTGCTGCTGGCGAGGCCTTGAAAAAAATTCTATAAGATCTTAAATGGTGTCATTAAATGATGAGTTCCAGTTTGTAAAATACGTTCACATAAAAATAACAAACCTAAGTGGTGGAATAGTCAAATTCAGTCAAGAATATTATAAAAAAACGCGCATACGGTGAATATTTATCATCACGAAGCGAAAACGATAAAATAGAATACGGAAGAGTTAGACACGAAACAAAAAAGGTGATGAGACAAAGTAAAAAAAAATTCAAAATATATATTGTAAATAAAACTAAATCTAACCCTAAAGAATTTTACAGCTACGTACATAATACAAAAGTTATCACATAAAAAATTGGCCCACTTTGCCTAAAAAATGGTGAAATAGTAAATGACGAACTAGAAATGGCTGAAACATTAAATGACTACTTTGCATGCGTTTTTACCGTTGAAGACACATAATAAACCCTAGACGTAATACCAGCTCAAGCTAATCTAATTCCATTAAGCTATTGTAACTTTACTGAAGATGCAGTAACTAAAGCGCTTGATAAAATTAAAACCCCTGGCCCTGATTATATTGCACCGAGAGTTTTAAAAGAGGCAAAGTATCAAATCAGCAAACCACTTACGATACTATTTGATAAATCCTTAAATTCTGGATGAGTCCCAGACACTTGGAAATTAGCAAATGTTATGCCCATACAAAAAAATAAAAAAAAGGAAGACAAAGCGCTACCTAATAACTACAGACCAATCGGCCTCACATTCGCAATTTGCAAACTAATGGAAACTATAATACATGATAGTGAATTTCCTAGAAGAAAATATTTTGATTATAAATACTCAACATGGCTTTCGTCACAAACGATCATGTCTAACACATTTGCTTGACTTATATAACGACGTATTCAACAATTATGACGAGACAAAAGCGGTATATATAATTTATCTTGATTTCCAAAAAGCGTTCAACAAAGTTCCCCATAAACGATTACTAGAGAAATTTGAATCACACGTCATAGCTGGGAAAATTCTTAATGGTTTGGAGACTGGCTTTCCGAGAGAAAACAGCGCGTTGTGATAAACGGTAAATCATCTAACTGGCGAGACGTTATAAGCGGTGTGCCACAGGGATCAGTACTTAGCCCCATTCTTTTCCTAATTTATGTCAGTGATATCGATGAAGACCTCACCTGTAAGATATCAACATTTTCCAACGATGCGAAAATCACGAGTAAAGTAACTACAACCACCGAAAAAATGCAACTACAATCCTACCTCGACATCTTAGTCAGTTGGTCAGAAAAGTGGCAAACAAAATTTAATATTGATAGATATAAAGTTTTGCATATCGGAAAAAAAAAGATCATTACACAAATTATATAATGAATGGCTCCGAACATTCCAATGTTCACCATGAAAAAGACAAAAATAACTATTAATAACGACCTTAAACCTGGTAAACATTGTTCAGACGTTATTAAGACAGCCAACAAACTGGTTGGCTTCATCGGTAGAACTTTTGAGAATAAATCTGAAAAAGTTATCGCTACACTATCTAGAATATTGCGTTCAGTTCCGGTCACCATACTATAAAAAATATATTGATAAGCTGGAGAGAATACAAAAAAGAATTACTTAAATGATCCCAAGACTGCGAAACAAGTCTTACGAAGAACAACTAAACGAGCTGAACTTATTCAGTTTATCCAAACGTAGGCTCCAAGGGGACCTACTTGAGGTATTTAAAAATTTCCACGGCTCTGATAATATCTACATAAATAACTATGTAACTACCGATGTCAAAAGCACCACTCGTAACAATGGCTTCAAGATCATTGGTAAGCGTCTTAGATCGAATGAAGCGAAGGATTTTTTCTTCAATACAATCGTGAATATTTGGAATTCTCTCCCACCACAAAGAGTTAACAGTATTACAATGGATTCATTTAAGGAGAAACTCGATAAGCACATCTATTCACTAAATTGAGTATTTCATTCCTGCGTAATTAAATTAAACTTTTTTTTTTTTTATAGAAGTAGACGTAGATTAGTCTTGTTTTTCTCCATGATAGTTTGTCTATGCTACATGATATCGCTTCTTCTTCCGGCCAGCCTCAGCTGGAGGGAGGGGTGGATGGGGAGGAACCTTCCACTTTGCAGTCCTTTTGTCTCTATCAAGTAGATATTATAGTAGTAGTGTAGCTAAACAGACAGCCTCATTAGGTCCAGGAGGACTGTTGCTGTCTGTTTTTCCTTTGTACTCTTTTGTACTCCTTTGTACTCCATTTTACTCCTTTGTACTCCTCCTCCTCCTCCTCCTCGAAGTAAACGAGAATCAAATCTCTACCTGAACAGCAGTTGCAGTATGAATCCTACTGGTCTGTGTCTACTGCACCAGTTCCCATTTGATATGAGCATGTGATTCTGTACCAGCATTAGTGGTAGTCTATTATAGTATAGTTTAGTATAGTATAGTATAGTATCCTCCGCTATTTTAATTTTTTACTATTTCGCACTTACCTCGAAAATTCCATGTAGTTTTTCTATACTACATGGTTTCACTTATTTTCCTGCCAGCTTCGGCTGGAGCGATGGGTGGAAGGGGAGGAGCCTTCCACTGTACTATCATTTCTCTAATTCAAGTAGTTAGTTTAGAGTAGTTATATCAAACAGCCTTCGCAGGGACCCTAGGGTCTGTTGCTGTTTGTGTTCCCTTGTATTCCCTTGTATTCATCCTTCAACTCCTCCTATTTTTATGGATTATTCCTTGATATGTGTTAATTATTTGTGAATGTATATATGTATGTCTGTATGTGAAAGAGAGAGAGAGAGAGAGAGAGAGAGAGAGAGAGAGAGAGAGAGAGAGAGAGAGAGAGAGAGAGAGAGAGAGAGAGAGAGAGAGAGAGAGAGAGAACGCTCGGAAACTTCTAAATTGACCAATCACATCTCGGTTGCTGGAGGCTTCCGTGTTGTGATTGGTTGGTTCAGTGGCTCATCATGTCATTGAGGGGGATGCAGATAGAAGGGAGGTGGGTGGTTAGGCCAAATGAGCTGCTTCTGAGACTACAGGTATTGACAGAATTATTGTGTGTGTGTGTGTGTGTGTGTGTGTGTGTGTGTGTGTGTCCTTGCATCCGTCTTCATGTCAGTGTTTCAGTTAGTTTCTTTATTTAATTTTCATCTTTATTATCCCAGTTATTCAATGTCTCTGTCTACATCTATACATCAATTAATTTATCTATCTATATGTCTGTCTATCTGTTTGTCTATTTCCCTGTCTATCCGTTTATCTATCTTTGTAAATGTGTATCTATCTTTCTGTCCATTTATATTATCATTTACCGTCTAATTATCTGACTATCTACTTATCTTTATATCTATTTTTATCTTTTCATTTATCTCTGTTTGTATGTTTATCTTTTCCGTATGTCTGTCTACCCTTCGGTCTAGATGTAGTATTCATAAATATCTACCTCCTCTTGTGTCTGTCTGTCTGTCTCTTTGTCTATCTATTGGTGTCTGGCCACTGCCTGTCGCCCAATCTACCTTCTGCTTTTATTATTCTTTTTACCTACGTGAAATTGTCTCTGTTTGACCTTGTCTTTCCGTGTGTGTGTGTGTGTGTGTGTGTGTGTGTGTGTGTGTGTGTGTGTGTGTGTGTGTGTGTGTGTGTGTGTGTGTGTGTGTTACGTTCAATTTTTTCTCTCCAATATTTTTTCATTAATTAGCAGAGGTTGTGCTTGGAACTTTTCTTTCTTCTTCTTTTCTCTCTTCCTCCTCCTCCTCCTCCTCCTCCTCCCCCGTCATGTAGTGTGAGTTATCAATCCTTCATTTTTCCTCCTCTTTCTCTCCCTTCCACTCCATTCAGCGTGTTTCTCTTGTCTTTTTCTTCTGCCCTTTGATCGCAATCCTGTCCTTTGCCTCCCCACTCTGAGTCCTTTTTAAAGCCACTCCTTCTTTCTCCTATCCTCCCTCCTCCTCCTCCTCGTCCTCTTCCTCTTTCACCTTCTGGTCTAACAAACTCCCATTCCTTCTTTCCCTTCCGTCACCACCTTCTCTCTATATTTCCCTCTTCCCTCTTCTGCCGTCCTCCCTCCATCTTGTACTCTTCCATTTCCTTCCATACCTTCTTTGTCTTGGTCGTAGTCGTCTTGTTGTTGTTGTTGTTGTTGTTGTTGTTGTTGTTATTGTTGTTGTTGTTGTTGTTCGTCATCGTCATCGTCCTCCTACTCCTCCTCCTCTTCCTCTTCCTCTTCCTCTTCCTCTTCCTCTTCCTCTTCCTCCTCTTCCTCTTCCTCCTCTTCCTCTTCCTCTTCCTCTTCCTCTTCCTCCTCCTCCTCCTCCTCCTCCTCCTCCTCCTCCTCCTCCTCCTCCTCCTCCTCCTCCTCCTCCTCCCTACCCATCACAATCCCCTTCCTTGCCCGCCGTCTCTTCCATCACCACCTCGTCATTCCCTCTTCTTATTGAACCACTTTTCCTTTCATACCCATCCTCTACCTCCCTCCCAGCCTCCTTCCCTTTCCACCACACCTCCCTTTCCCCCCCACCTTATTTTTACCTCCACTCCACTCGGTACACCCACGCTGCTGTTAGCACAGTATAGATTCCAAATCATCATTCCTCCTTCCACCTTTCCCCTCCCCTCCCCTTCCCTCCCCTCCCTTCCCCTCCCTTCCAGCCATGCGAGTCGTAAATGAATAAATGAAGGAAAAGGGGGGGAAATGAGGACCATGCCATGACGCTGGGATTTAATATTCGATGGGACAGGTCAGGAAGGGGGAGCCACCGTGCCCTTGTGGGATGGAAAGGGGAAGTGAGAGAGGGAAGACGGAGGAGAGGGGAGAGACAAGCGACAGCAATAAAGGAAAAAAGTTTGGTGGGAAGAGAATGACGGAGTTGGGAGTTGGAGGTGAGAGAGAGAGAGAGAGAGAGAGAGAGAGAGAGAGAGAGAGAGAGAGAGAGAGAGAGAGAGAGAGAGAGAGAGAGAGAGAGAGAGAGAGAGAGAGAGAGAGAGAGAGAGAGAGAGTGAGTTGGATGAGGAGATGGTAGGAGCATATACGTCGCGCTACAGGAATCAGTCAAGCAGAAACGATCACCCGGCAGATGGTGTGTGCGTAGTCAAAGACGCTCATCACAGGGCATGGTGAGCCGATGTGTGCTTTTCCTCAGGTATGCGGGTGCATTGTATTTAACCTCAGGGAATTTGACGTCCCTGCCCTGCGTAGTCTCAGATCACCCTTGGACAAGGTGAAGCGCCAGCTAAGTCACCCATGGTAAAACGCCATGGGCACGTTGAAACCACTGGGCAGCAGTAGTGGTGGACTGGACTGCAGGCAGATGATCTCTATACGAGACAATGGTTGGAGTTTCAGGGTCCTATTAATTTGCTGGGCTTGCGGTATATTGGAGTGTGACGACCTCTTCACTAAAAGTCTCCCTGGTAACCAATTGTCGGTGTGAGCTCCTTGTCCCCTCCCCTAGATGACTGTCCTCTCATCCCTATTCTACATAACAGCTGGTTTTTGTTATCTAGTAATGTATCGTCTTCTGGTGGCCCCTTGGGTTGCACCAACTGGCTTCTTGGAAAGTTTCAGCTTCATGGTCAATTTGGAGGGGCATCTGATTCTCTCATATCAAAACCCTTCGATAGAGTCTGGCATAAATCTTTAATTTCTAAACTACCCTCTTACGGAGTTTATCCTTCTCTCTGTACCTTCATCAGTTTTCTTTCTGACCGTTCTATTGCTGCTGTAGTGGACGGTCACTGTTCTTCGAAACCTATTAACAGTAGTGTTCCTCAGTGTTCTGTCCTATCGCCCACTTTCTTTCTATTATTCATCAATGATCTTATAAATCTGACTCATTGCCCTATCCACACCTATGCTGATGACACCACCTTGCATTTTTCAACGTTGTACAACAGACGCCCAATTCAACAATAATGAAGTGATTCAAGGCGAGATGCTATATGACGCCTAGCTTCTGATCTTTCATTAATTTCTGATTGGGGCAGAGCAAACCTGGTTCTGTTCAATGCATCAAAAACTCAATTTCTACAACTATCTACTCGACATAACCTTCCAGATAACTATCCCCTCTTCTTCAATGACACTCAACTGCCCCTCTCCTCTACATTAAACACATTCAGTCTATCCTTTACTAAAAATCTAAGCTGGCAATTTCATATTTCTACTCCTGCTAAATCAGCTTCCAAGAAGTTAGGTGTCCTATAGCGTCTGCGTCCATTTTTCTCTCCCTCTCAGCTGCTTGCTCTGTACAGGGGCCTTATCTGTCCATATATGGAGTAGGATTCTCATTCCTGGGGGGTTCAACCCACACAGCTTTGTTAAACAGGGTGGAGTCTAAAGCTTTACGTCTCATCAACTCTCCTCCTCTAACTGACTGTCTTGCTTCTTCGAGTCACCGACGCAATGTTGCATCTTTATCTCTTTTCAACCGCTATTTTCTTGCTGACTGCTTTTCTGAACTTGCTAACTGCATTTCTCCACCCCTCCCACGGCCTCGCTGCACAAGACTTTCTACTTCTTCTCATACCTATTCTGTCCGTCTTTCTAATGCAAGAGTTAACCATTATAGTCACTCTTTCATCCCTTACACTGGTAAACTCTGGAACTCGCTTCCTTTTTCTGTTTTTCCACCTGCCTATGACTTGAACTCTTTCAAAAAAGGAGTGTTAAGCCACCTTTAATGTTAATTGGACCTCCACCCCCTGCTTCTATTTCTCCTACTGTCCTCTTTACAGGGTCTGGCGACAAGCGGGGCCAACTTGGCCAGTACCCTTCTAATGTAGAAAAAAAAATCCAATGTATAGTTACATCTTTACGGAATTTCGACAGCGCTTATTCTGGAGTTTGCTCATTGCTTCTTAGTGTGACCTGTGCTTTTGATCTCAGTTTAACTAAATGGGCAAAACAGAACGTTATGCATTGTGTGAAATGCGGAAGGGAGTTGAAGTATTTCTTCAAGGTGAATGGTAAGTACACGTTTTGCATATTTTGTGAAGTTTGTCAGTTTACGGATTGATGATGTGCAGAGGAGAGTTGAAGGGTTAAAGGGAGTGTAGGTCAGGATGTGAGTGTTCCTAGTGTTCCAGCGTCTGTCGTACAGGAAGCCGATGTGTTAAGAAAGGTAGAACTACTAGCAGATAGAATTACAGATGTTGGATGCAACATGATAATGATGGCTTCTAGAATGTTATGAGAGGGGTCAAGGTTGAAGCAGGTATAAACCTTCGTAGCGTATTATAGGATTAGATTCCTAATATTGAAAGATGAGGTTCCAAATGAACCAAATCTCACACTTGTGGAGGATCGTTTAGTTATGCATCAGTATTAGGAGTTTTGTAGAAAGGTCCCTAGGAGGAAGAAATTTTGTTATCCTAGAAGTTATCAGTTTTTCAGAAGAAAGTGTGTTTGTGTATCTTGTTGGAACAAACAACGTTGTATTAGGGAGATCAGAGGAGATTTAAGAAAATATAAGACCTTGGTTATCAAGCTTAAGTTTGATCGTAGACGGTCTGTTGTTTGTGTCTTGATGTCTAGATGTGATGGTAATTCGCATATCCTTAGTAGAATGATGAAAATTGATATTTGGGTACTGGACCTATGAAAGAAGGAGTGATGTTCGTAGATGTTTGGGACCATTTCAGTAAGACTAGTAAATCTGAAGGATGGCCTTCACCTAAGCAGCGTAAGAAAAGCAAGACTTGGCTTGTTAGATTTGTTAGAAAAGTACAGCAAAGGAGCAAGGTAAGGGAACTCACCCAAACCGGAAATGGTAAGGTCCTGTAGGCTATAGTAGATAGATCCAGTCAGGTGAGACGAGAAGGTGTTCAGATAGGCGAGGATGGAGAAGAGATTAAGACTTTGGACGAGGATAGATAAGGGGGCTGAAGGTCTAGTAATAATCCATCTGTAAACCGGTGAGCTGTAAAAAGCCATCGCAAGGGCCATAAATTAGTAGAGTTGTAGAGAATGCCTTTCAATTTTAGTGAGTTTAATAACCTACTCGAGGCATTGATATTATAAATCTAGTTTTTACAGAAAACTGTGACCTTATTTATACATGCAAAGTCAATAAACCTCCCAGCAAACAGCAATCATAACATGGTGAATTATGTTGATTACAGAACTACATTGATATGTTCAAACCAGAACAAGAGGTATTTCCTTTCTGTTACCTATTCATAGGAAGACTAATTTTGCAAATATGAAAAGGGAGCTGGAATCGGTAAACTGGAATCAAGCACTACATTATGACTGCATAGAAGTAATTAAAAATAAATTTACAGCTAAACTTAAGTCCACCGTAAGTAAAACTACTCTATATAAAACTAGAAGGATCGATCAATGTAAAGTTTACATTGATGGATCCTTCTATTATAGATGACAAACTGCTTATTGAAGGTGATTTGCAATAATAGAAAAGATTACAAAAAAATCTAAATAAGCACAGACAGCCTCTGACTTAGATTGTTATCTTATTCTTGAAATAGAATGGGAAAAGGCAATGATGAAAAAAGATAAAACGTGACTAGAAAGGAAAATTTTCCACGAGCAGAATTTTTTCTTCAATTACACACGTAAGAAAAACATGAAAGACTATAAAGACAGTTTTCAATCATAGCAATAAATTAATCAGCAACGACACAAGCATAGTCTTCATTCGTAACCTAACGTTCAGTAAAGCTTTTACAAATAAGAACAATATAGTTCTTGACTCGCTGAAACAAAAATTGAGGTTCAGATAAGTAAATGTTCCCCATAACTGAAATACAAACTCATGAGGTCCATGAATGTTTTGAAAAAAAATATATACAAATGGATCTACAGACACGGACGATATATCACTGCGGCTTTTTAAAGAAAGTTGCCTCCAGTTACAAAATCCTACAACGTTATTATTCAATTAATCATTGGCTCAAGGTAAAATACCTTGTGCATGGAAAAAGGCGGACTTAATCCCAATTTTCATAAAGTAGATAAGAAATGTGTTCTTAATTACTGTCCAATAAGTGTTACTTCAGTTATCAAGCTATTTGAGAAAATCATTAGAGACAAAGTAGTTTTACTTCTTAAACTCGGTATACTATTAAGAGAATACCGGAATGAATTTCGTAGTAACATGTAATGCCTTATAAGTCTATTAGATTTATTCAATGGTGTGTACGTAAATGTGGATGTCCGGGTACTGTATGATGTAATCTACCTGAACTTACAAAGGATATTCAGTAATAGGATCATAGGAATAAAACATTTATGTATGTGGCTAAGAGACTGACTCTCAGACCGTCAGCAATATGTTGTTTCGAATGGAAAAACATCAGATTGGCGTCACAGGTTTCCTGGTATCTGTTCTTGCTATGTAATTGTATGTAATCTGCTTTGCCAAGATGGGAAAAAGTGGGAGGAAGAAAAGAGAGTTATGGAAGGAAATGAAAAATAAGTAGGAGGGAAGGACAAAGTTCACCATGTGAATTACTCGCCGTTCTTCTACAATCTCTCTCTCTCTCTCTCTCTCTCTCTCTCTCTCTCTCTCTCTCTCTCTCTCTCTCTCTGTCTCTCTCTCTCTCTCTCTCCTCTCGCTCTCCTCTCTCCTCTCCCTCTCTCTCTCTCTCTCTCTCTCTCTCTCTCTCTCTCTCTCTCTCTCTCTCTCTCTCTCCTAAAAATATCCGTAATTCGTCGGCAAGTTCGGTTATCGTCGTCGTAATTTCCGGCCTGATCGCTATTTTCCTCCTGACGGTGGGTCGGGAGGAGGAGGAGGAGGAGGAGGAAGAGGAGGAGTTAGGGATGGATGGAGGGAGGGAAGAAGAAGGAATGAAGCTTGAGGAGTGAATGAAACTTTCCGCTCGAGAGTAAAACGAGACGTGGTTTGAAAGTGAATGAAATTTAGCGTCCAGACTGTGGGAGTGAAATGTAACGGAGATCAAGGCGAGGCTGCAGGAGGTAATGTGTCTTGGTAGTGTGTGGTGGTAGTGTGTGGTAGTAGTGTGTGGTGGTGGTGGTGGTGGTGGTGGTAATGGGTGATTAAGATGATAATGCTAATGATATTAATGATAATGATATTGATGTTCACAATAACAATGACAATGATAATAATGGTAATGGTAAGTTATTAAGGGTAGTAATAATGAAAATAATAATAATAATAATAGTAATAATAATAATAATAATAATAATATAATTATTATTATTATTATTATTATTATTTTTAATTTTTTTATTATTACTCCTATTACTGTTTTTGTTATTATTATCATTATTATTATTATTATTATTATTATTATTATTATTATTATTATTATTATTATTATTTGGTATAATTATCATAATTATTATTGTTATTATTAATATTGTTTAAATTATTAAATAATACAAGTAATGATAATATTAATCAATACAAGTAATGGTGATGATATTGATAGTAGTAATAATGATGATAATGATAATAATGATAATGATAATAATGATAATAATAATGATAATAATAATAATAATACCAATAATAATGATAATAGTAATTATAGTAATAATAATGATAATAATAATAATAATAATAATAAAAGTAATAATAAAAGTAATAATAATAATAATGATAATAATAATAATAATAATGATAATGATTATAATAACCTCGACCTACATACATTTGCAAAGAATAAAACAATTTGATCAAAAATATATGAAATAGTAAAGAAAAAAGAATCTTTCACAAAGTTTTAATCTTCAGCAAAACCAAACTTGAGGAAGAGAGATGAAAAAATACGATATTAAACTGATTGAAACTAAACTTTTCACCAAGAGGAAGAGGAAACTGAGACATAAGAGGAGGGGGCAAAGGGGCAAAGGCTTGAAGGGGAAGGAAAAGAGAGAGAGAGAGAGAGAGAGAGAGAGAGAGAGAGAGAGAGAGAGAGAGAGAGAGAGAGAGAGAGAGAGAGAGAGAGAGGGAGAGAGGAAAAAAAATAGGACGCCTTGAAATCAACCACAGAATGTAAGGAATATAAAAAAGGGAGAATCCTCTTCTCCCTCTCACCACCTATTGCCTCCTTTTAAGAAAGAGTGAAAAGAAGAAGACGAAGAAGAAAAAAAAAGAGAGAAACTCGAATTGGCATGAAACTCTAAAGAAATAAAACTCGGATCTGAACGAGCACAAGAAGTTTGAAGTGTCAGCAAGTTTCATCTGTCTGGATTCTGGTCATGCATTGCTCTAGTGACGGTGGGATAGTGGCAATAGTATTAGTAATAGTAGTAGTAGTAGTAGTAGTAGTAGTAGTAGTAGTAGTAGCAGTAGTAGTAGTAGTAATAGTAGTAGTAGTAGTAATAGTGATAATAGTCGTTGTTGTTGTATTCATAAAAGTAATCTTAATACATATAGATTTTCTTCCTTATTGTAGCGAGTGTTGGGTGTTGGGGAAGGTTAGTGTTGAGTATTAAGGAGGTAGTTGTGTAGGGGAAGGTCTGGTGGTGGTGGTGGTGGTGGTGGTGGTGGTGGTGTGATGAAGAGAGGCTCCGCTAGTGGCAATAGTGCTGGTGGGAATGGCGATGCTGAGAAGAATACGAAACCATGGAAGACGACAGAAAGAAAGGAAGAAGAAAAAGAGAAGAAGGAAGAGGAGAAGAAGAGAAAGAACAAGAATAAAAAGAACATGAACAAGAAGAAGAACAACAGCAATAAGAAAAAGAAGAAGAAAGAAAGAGGAGGAGGAAGGGAAGGAGAGGGAGGAAAAGGAGGAGAAGAAGGAGGAGGAAGTACGGAAGGCGTAAGAAAAGGAGCACACTAACATGGAAGGAAAAGAAGAACGATAGGAAAGAGAAAAGAGAGCAGAAGGAGGAGGAGGAGGAGGAGGAGGAGGAGGAGGAGGAAAATGAGGAGGAGGAAAATGAGGAGGAGGAGGAGGAGGAGGAGGAGGAGTAGGAGGAAAAGGAGAAAGAAGAAGAGGGAGAAAAATGGCTGGACTATTGTGTACAGGAGCGGAAAATAGGAAAGCTATTGGAGGGACGAGATGAGAACAGGGAGGAGAACAGAAAGACGTGGAAGTGAGGGAGAGGAGAAGTAAGAGAAGACGAAGTGAAGGAAATTTACAAGTGAGAGGAAGAGAGGCAAAAAGAGAAAAGAAGAGTAGAAAAAATTAAAGGACGGAGAGAGGAAATAGGGTAATGATGATGGTCGTTATGGAAAGGAAGAGGAAGAAGAAGGAAATAAGAGGAGTGATCCAGAGACTGAAAAAGAAGAAACATAAGGATGAAATTAAATGAGAGAGA
>JAPQNM010000005.1:1328630-1333630 GCA_029783475.1 Metacarcinus magister
GGGTGTAGATAGGTGAGGTGGAACGTGAGTGGATCAGGTGTGGGTGGAGGTGCAGACGTGGGCGGAGAGTGTGATGTAGATATTGAGATGAGTGAAGAAAATACTGCTGAGTTGTGAATGGAAGACAGGAAGACGTATGAGAGAGAGGGAGAGAGAGAGAGAGAGAGAGAGAGAGAGAGAGAGAGAGAGAGAGAGAGAGAGAGAGAGAGAGAGAGATCATGACCACACCCTCAGCATCCCCAGCAGCCACTCCTTCACGCCTCACTCAACGCTGGGATGTCGAGGAGAAAAATCTATGTTGATGTATCGCAGGGAGTCGATCTAAGCCTTCCAGACGACTCCTCTGAGACGCTGAAAGAGGGTGAGGAAGAGGAGAAAGAGGAGGAGGCGTAATCGAAGTGAGAAGAAAAGAGGAGAGGGAGGTATGAAAGAAGAGGGAAAACAAGGCATGATTTTCCCTCGCAGTCACTTAAAAAAACAACATATATCGTTATCTATGCATACTAACTTAAAGTGGGCCTTCTAGAATGTACATATTTCCGTAGACTCATCCCCCATTCCTTCTCTACGCCGGAGCAAGTCGGGAGAACCTTTGAAAGATGTAGGGATGGCGAGGGGGCTGGAGGGGCTCGTTTGTTTGCCAGGCCGCTTCCGTCAACACACTCACAATGCATAAAGCACCTCAATAGCGCCTGCTGTTTAGAGTACATTGTGAAGGTTCCCTCTCTGCCCCCACCCTCAACGCCCTTCCTCCGTCAGTACTCCGTTCCATCTCATCCAGGTCACCCATCACTCCCTCACTGTGTCAGGAATAGGACGCGAACGAGAACGAGGACGAGGACGAGGGCGAGGAAAAGGATGAGGACGTGGATAAGGAAGACGAGGAAGGAAGATGTCTCACCTCTAGATTGAATTATGTGCCTTCAAGTCTTTGGGGAGGGACACAATATGGAAGGGATTGAGTGCAAGGAAAGGAACAAAGTGAAAAAGTACATATTGCAAAGTGAGAGGACATCAATATATGGTGAAGAGAGAGGAGGAGAAGGAGGAGGAGGAGGAGGAGGAGGAGGAGGAGGAGGAGGAGGAGGAGGAGAAGGAGGAGGAGGAGGAGGAGGAGGAGGAGGAGGACGAAGAGGAGCAGCAGCAGCAGCAAAGCGAAGGGTAAAGAGTGTTAAAGAGGAAAGGAAGAAGGGTACTGAGAGGGGCGATGGAGCTGTCAGCGAGGGGAAAAGAGAGAAAAAAAAAACAAAGAGAGAGAGAGAGAGAGAGAGAGAGAGAGAGAGAGAGAGAGAGAGAGAGAGAGAGAGAGAGAGAGAGAGAGAGAGAGAGAGAGAGAGAGAGAGAGAGAGAGAGAGAGAGAGAGAGAGAGAGGCAAAGAGGGAATAAGAGGGAGAGAGAGAGACACCGCTAAACTATACCATGATAAGCAGGTTTTGACATCGGACACGAATAAAATCTCTTCACACACACACACACACACACACACACACACACACACACACACACACACTAACATACGCACACATATTTCTTTCTCCCTCGTCTAATATGAATATGCATACAGATGTTGAATGGATGTAAAGAGGAAAGACTGTATTTCTCTCCCCACTGACGACACTCCCGGCCTGCACTCCACATTTTGCTATATACTATGTATCGATGCCGCTGGAAAGGGTACATAGAAGTGGACACAGGTTAGAGGGGAAGGGAAATGGAAAGCGTAAGTAGGAGGGGAAAAGGAGAACATGGGTAGAATTTATGAGCGCAAGAGAAGAGGCATGGAAAAAGAGGGGAGAAGAGGGTGCCGACAGGTGGGGTGAAGGGCAGGTGTAAGGATGAAGAGGAACGACAGGGAGAATGCTGGAGGGTTGGAGAAGGTAGTGAGGGGAGAGGGAGGGAATAGGTGAGAGGGAGGAGTGGGTGGCAGGGGAAGCATTAAGGTCACCTCCGTCGCCCCCGTCAGGGTGACCTTGGACATTCAGCTCAGAAAGGTGTGACTCGTGAGGTAGGAAAAAATTTTTGCATTTTAGTCACCATTCCTCTCCATTGCTCGTTCCCTCCTTCTCCTTTCCTTTCCTCTTCTCTCCTCTCCTCTCCTCTCCTCTCCTCTCCTCTCCTCTCCTCTCCTCTTCTCTTCTCTTCTCTCCCGAACTCTCACACCCCCGCCCTCCGGTCCAACCTCCAACCATTGCACCAGTTGGCTCCAGTGGGATGGATGAGGAAAGTTGGTTGTATAAGTGTATCGAAAGAATATTAGTGGAATTTTCAACCCCACTCCCTCGGTGCTGGACCAGATTCTCGATGCAGCCTGTCGAGCGTTGGCGGTGTTGCTCTCACCCTTTTCTTTACCTTACTTCCTTTCGTCATGGTAATTGTACTCCTCTTTCTTCTAAATTCCTCCTTCTCCTCCTTCCACGCCTTCCACTTTGCTGTCCTTTTGCCTCTATCGAGTAGACATTATAGTAGTAGTTTAGCCACACGAGCAGCCTCGTTAGATCCAGTAGGACTGTTGCTGTTTGTTCTTCTATTGTACTTCTTCGTACTCCTTTGCACTCCTCCTTCTCCTCCTCTTCTCCTTCTCTTTCTCCTTTCCTTTTCCTTTTCCTTGTCTTTCTCCTCCTCCTCCTCCTCCTCCTCCTCCTCCTTCTCCTTCTCCTTCTCCTCCTCCTCCTCCTCCTCCTCCTCCTCCTCCTCCTCCTTCTTCTCCTCCTCCTCCTCCTCCTCCTCCTCCTCCTCCTCCTCCTCCTCCTCCTCCTCCTCCTCCTCCTCCTCCTCCTCCTCCTCTTCTTCCTCTTCCTTTTCTTATTCTTCCTCCTTCTCCTTTGTTGTCTTCTTTCTTATTTTTCTAAATCCCTTTTTCGTCCTTTTGCTTTTGGTGCTCTATCTCCTCCTGTCTTTGTACTACTCCTCTTATTCCTCGTCTTGTTTCTACTTCTCCTGTTTCTACTTCACCTCCTTCATTGTTTCTTGTCTTGTCTCTTCTATTTTTCCTGCTGCCCCTCATTTTTATTTGCCTCCTGTTTCTTTTCTTTTCCTACCAATCCTGCTCCTCTTTTCTAATTTTTCTTCTTCTGTTTTCTCTCGTACTGCTCCGTTTCCTTCTGCTCTTCCCCCTTTTTATCTTACTTTACACCCTCTTCCTCCCTTCTTTCTCTTCCTCCTTGTCTCCCTCATCTTCGTTCGTTCTTGTCCATGTTCTCCCTTTACCATTCATTTCGTATCACACCACCACGACCACCGCCATCACCACAGCTGCCGCCATCACCACCACCCTTATCACCACCACTGAATAGCAGCCCTCATAACTCTGATTCTCTGCTATACCACTCTACATATCTTGGAACGCAGCAATCACACGTTCATTATTAAATTCATTGTTTCTTTTTAGCTGAGATTGTCGTTAAGTGTTGGGCAGATCGTACTTTAGTTCTGTCGTCGAGGTCTTGAGTTCGTATTTCTAAACTGTAACACACACACACACACACACACACACACACACACACACACACACACACACACACACACACACCCACACACACACCCACACACACACCCACACCCACACCCACACACACACACACACACACACTCTCTGAGAGGAGATGATTCAGGCCAGCCGTCTGCCTCACGCCCCTGGATCCGTGGCTGCCGCGAACACAATATAGGCACCACAAAGGACTGGGTGCCTTGCCTAACGTAATCTTGAAGGACCATGGCGGGAAAGAATGAAAGTGAGATGAGGCACCTCCACTATTTTACTGAGCACAGGAGAGAGAGAGAGAGAGAGAGATAGAGAGAGAGAGAGAGAGAGAGAGAGAGAGAGAGAGAGAGAGAGAGAGAGAGAGAGAGAGAGAGAGAGAGAGAGAGAGAGAGAGAGAGAGAGAGAGAGAGAGAGAGAGAGAGAGATAGTGAAAAATAGCATGGCGGCACCTTAGACTTTATTACTACTACGCCTCCTTATACTTTTCCTTCTGCTACTGCTCTTAGTACTGTTTCTTTTGTTCTAACTCTAATTGCTTTTTATGTACTGTTGCTGTTACTGGTACATACAGTATAATTTTCTTGTGTATTATGGTATAGCCTTTTGTGTATTACTTTATACTTTTTTGAGTTTACAGTATATACAATTTCAACTTTTTAAAGTATACAATATCCCCTTTTTTGTGTACACTGGATCCTCTATTCTGCTTTATGTGTTTTTTTTTTGGCTGCTATATGCGCTATTCTTTCTTCAGCTGATCCTTTTAGTGTCCATCTCTTCGGTAATTAACTCATGGATTCAGATTCTATTCGCGTATAACAAACAAACAGTCAAGCGTCTAACAGCTGAAGTTCTTAGATGCGAAGCGACTTTACCTTTACTGCCGTTATTTACTCTCGTACTCCTCTCACGCACAGCCGCTCTTAGATCACAGCACCGCGGCTCTCTTCAAGGCTCTCTGAAGGACCTCCAAGTTGACCTGAACGGGAAGCATCTCAAGGAAGCGTCATAGAAACCAGCCAGAAGGATTCCATTACTAACTTAGGGGCAAAAAAACCGATTCATAGTTGTCTTATATCTTGTTAAACGGTGCTGCCTTGCGTACTGAAGGAAGAAAAGGGCGTACGGTGGTCAGTTTATGCGTGGAATTGAAAATAGGTAAGCAGATAATTTGACAGAAAGGCGGGCGAGGAATAGAAAGGAAGATAAATTAAACAGAATGAAATGGAAATGGTGATAGCAGAAGACATAGTAGCATATAACTGAAAAGGATGAAGGACACAACGATATGAGAAGAAAACTGAAAGGGCGCCTTATCCTTCTGGCAGTGGAGTAAAAGGAGGAGGAAAAAGAGAGAAGGAAAAGAAAAGAAGAAGAAAAATAATTATAATAGTAATAATAATAATAATAATAATAATAATAATAAGATGAAGATGAAAACAACGATGACAAAGAAGAAGAAAACGAAGAAGAGGAAAAAGAAGAAGAAGAAGAAGCAGAAGAAGAAGAAAAAGAAAAA
>JAPQNM010000005.1:1341130-1351130 GCA_029783475.1 Metacarcinus magister
AAGGCAACGACTGTCCTCCTCCCCTTCCTGCCCACCCTTACTCCTCCTCTTCTGATGTATGGCGGCCGTAACTCTCCATCTCTCACTTCCTCTCTGCTTCCTACCTTCTCTACCTCCTCCTCCTCCTACTCTCTCCCTTCCTTCATCATTCCCCTCCCTCCCCCTCCCGCCATCTCTCCATCCTTCTCTCTACTTCTCTGATTTTTCTTCTTCTCTATACTATAATTCACTCACTCTTTCTCCCACAAAACCGCCTCTAGACCATCCACGCTCTCCTCCCACGCCCATCCCATAACCGGTCCTTCTTTCTATCCTCCTCCTCCTCCTCCTCCTCCTCCTCCTCCTCCTCCTCCTCCTCCTCCATACCTCCCTCTAAATTAGACCGAGAGAGGCACTGGATTCTTCTCTGGTCTGAGGGCTGGCCGGAGGGTGTGTGTGGGAGGGGGAGGTAGGCAGGAGGAGGAAAAGGAGGAGGAAGAGGGGAAGAAGGAGGAAGAAGACGGGAAGATAGCGAGATAACCCAAGGATATGTACGGAAGCTTTTTGAGGCTCAAGTATTATTATGTTTTTTTTTTCTTTATTGAAAATCCGAAGCGTGCGCCGGTGACTTAGGTTTAGTGAGAAAAAATGTGACGCGATGCGCACAGCTCAGCCCAGATGTGCGTTAGGCGGTCACCAGCAGGGAAACTTAGGGAGATGGAGCCTTATGTTTTACTCTTTCTTTAATGTTTATTTTTCTCCCTCACTACCTCCCTAACCCTCCCTTTCTCCCCTTAACCTTCTCCCTCCCTCCCTCCTTTCTGCCAACGATGAATGAACGCCGGAACATCCGCTCAGGGAATCGGACGTGGTGTAGCGGGAGTCTCGTCCGTTCTCTGTGCGTGGGCGGCGGGTGGCAGGAGCGGCCGAGGTCACCCTGAATTCTGAATACTCTCGCCGCCTTCTGGGGTCTCTCTCTCCTTAATGCTGCTGTTCCCCCCAAGCCCCTAGCCCCTTCCGTCCCCTTGCGTCTCCTCCCCACGCCTCAAGTGCGGTCGTTAGGGGCGGGATGGATGGCGTGGGGGCTCAATACCCGGCCAAAGAAGCGGCTCCTAACGAGTGGTATACAGGCTCAGCCCCAAGACCATCCACAGACAGGTTAAAGTGTAAATGTGGGAGGCTGGAGGTTCAGACGAATGACCGCCACGCTGGTACACCATCCTCCTCCTCCTTCTCCTCCTCCTCCTCCTCCTCCTCCTCCTCCTCCTCCTCCTCCTCCTCCTCCTCCTCCTCCTCCTTTTCCCTCTCCTCTTCCGTCCCTTTAACGCGGCGGCGACGACGACCCAGCACCATTTGAATCCACGTTTAGGGGTTCACTTAATGGCGATTTAATCACTCCGAAAACTTCCTCCCTCAAAGACCTCATTTGGATTCAGGCGACGTTGATCGATGTCCATTCGGGGAGGAAAAAACTGTGATGGTGCTTTGTCTCTGTCTGTCTGTCTGTCTACGTGTTCCTATCTATCTATCTATCTATCTATCTTTCTTTCTCTCTTTCTCTCTCTCTTTTCTTATTGTTGTTATCGTTGTTCTTGTTGTTATTATTGCTGTTGTTGGTCGTGGTGATTGTGGTGGAGGTGTCTGTGTTGCCTGTGTGGTGGATCCTGTTTTTTTTTTCTGGTAGTGTGTGGATATGAGTCACATTTACATTACTTCCCAACCATCATATCCATCCACCCTTCCATCCTTCCATCCATCCATCCATCCATCCATCCATCCATCCATCCATCCATCCATCCATCCATCCGTACATTCATCCATCCATCCATCCTTCTGTTCGTTCGTCTGTCCGTCTTTCTGTATGTATGTTTGTCAGTCAGTCAGTCAGTCAATCAGTCAGTCAGTCAGTCAGTCAGTCAGCTAATCGACATCGTCACAGATATGCTACACCACCACTAGTCACAGAAGATGCAGAGCAGTGAAGGAGGCGGCTCGAGGGACAAGAGGGCTGGAGCAGGACTTCTCTCCTTCAGGTAAGCGAAGCGTGGAGTTGGCGGGAGACAGGCGACTAATCAGTGCTCAAGTGATATAGGGTTTGTCTGTGCAGCTGGGGAGGGCGTGTGAGGCGGGGTGACGTGGGCGGAGAGAAGGGAAGGGAAGGGAAGGGAAGGGAAGGGAATGGAAGGGAAGGGAAGGGAAAGGGAAAGGAAGGGAAGGGAAGAGAAGAAAAGAGGAGAGAAAAGGGATGTGAGAGAAAAAGAAAAGAGAGAACAGACAGGAAGAGAAAATAGAAAACGAAGTGAAAGTGCGGCGAACGAAGATGAGGAAAGGTGTGAACGAAAGAAAGAAACACAAACAAACAAACAAGGAAAATAAAACAAGAGGAGAGAGGAAAAAATATTAGAAGAAAGAGAGAGATAATAGAGAGAAGAGACAAAGGACACACACACACACACACACACACACACACACACACACACACACACACACACACACACACACACACACACACACACACACACAAGAGAGGAAAAAAAAGGGAAATAAATGTAGGCAGAAGAAAAAATATGGTTGAATCCGAGGAAAATAAGAGATATAGAACTGAAAAGAAAATGAGAAAAGGGAAGAAAAGATGGATAGGAATCAGAAGGGTAATAAAAAGAGATATAAATAAGTGGTAATAAAATAGGGAGATGAATAATGAGAGCGAGAGAGAGAGAGAGAGAGAGAGAGAGAGAGAGAGAGAGAGAGAGAGAGAGAGAGAGAGAGAGAGAGAGAGAGAGAGAGAGAGAGAGAGAGAGAGATCACAAAAAAATGAAAAGTTAGGCAAGGAAAAAACAGAAAGCATTAAGTTGGGAATGAAATGGAAAGTGAGATAATTAATGAGAGAGAGAGAGAGAGAGAGAGAGAGAGAGAGAGAGAGAGAGAGAGGAGAGAGAGAGAGAGAGAGAGAGAGAGAGAGAGAGAGAGGAGAGAGAGAGAGAGAGAGAGAGAGAATACATGAATACATGAGAAGAACAGACACCAGAAGACCTACTGGTCTATAACTAGGGTATCTGCTGTACTACATACTACTACAAGGGCACTAAGAGTTTGAGAACAGGATAGAACAGAACAAGGCTCTCTCCCACCCTCCTCTCCCTCCGGCAACATGCCGGCAGGAAAAACAGATAGAAGGGAACACCATGACCTTGTGGAAAACATGGCCATGGACATTTTATAGTAAAGAATGAAAATAGAGGAGTATACTATACTATACTAGACTATACTAGACTACTATACTATACTATACTATACTATACTATACTATACTATACTATACTAGACTACACTACCACTAGTGATGGTACATCCTGGATGGAGAATATTATTTATATTGAATGAAATTACTGCCATTACACTTCTAATCTGAGATATAAGGACACAAGGATATAAGTTTCATAGAGACTCGCATTGTTTACTCTAAATTTTATGCTCATATGAAATGGGAACCAGTGAAGTAGAGACAGACCAGAAGGACTTATACTGCAACTGTTGTCCAGGTAGAGATTTGATTCTCGTTTACATCGGATCACGGGTGGATGCACCAGTACCCTGATAACCAACAGCTGCAGTCACCCACCAGTCTGAGTTACTTTACACCATGAATCCCTTAACAACCTTTTTTTAAAGTAAACCGGTTTCTCGGAAATGTTTGTCTAATCTGGATTTGAAAATGTCTATAGTTTTAGAACTAACTACTGATGCTGGGAGAGAGAGAGAGAGAGAGAGAGAGAGAGAGAGAGAGAGAGAGAGAGAGAGAGAGAGAGAGAGAGAGAGAGAGAGAGAGAGAGAGAGAGAGAGAGAGAGAGAGAGAGAGAGAGAGAGAGGAGTGTATGTGGTGTGTGTGTGTGTGGGGTGGGGGGAGTGGATGTGTGTGTTGTGTTGTGTAAGTATAGCATGTACGTTTATATACATAATGCACGTCACTACTATCACCATCATTAGCCTCCTCTTGAAGCAAACTTGAACTTCGGGCAAAAGGAAAAAAAAAAACAAGAGAGGGGAAAAAAGTTGAAAGTGTACATTGTAGGAAGTATTTGCACAGACAAAACACATGATAATTGAGGAAAAGGATGATAAGAGGAAAAAAGAGAAGGAAAGGGAAGAAAAGGAAGATGAAGATGAAGAGCTGGATACAAAATATGAAACAGAAAAAGAAAAACAGATAAAGAGTAATGGAGAGAGAATACAAAAACACAAAAAAAAGGAAAATGAGGAAGAATGGGGATGATGAGGAAGAAGGAGGTTGAAGGAATGAGGACAGAGATGAGGAATATTCATGGTGTTGAAATGTAGTATGGGTGAGGCTGGAGGCAGGAAGGATGGAGAGCAGTTAGCAATGATAGAGTGAAAATAAGGATGATTGAGAGGGGCTGGGAATGATAAAGTAGAGGGAGCGGTGATGGAGAGGGAGGAGGGAGGTGGAGTGATAATAGAAGGGAAGAAAAATGTTAGTCAGGATGATGATGAGGAGGAGGAGGAGGAGGGGAAGAAGGCGGGAAGGATGTTGGAGAGAAAGTAGAAAGGAGGAGGAGGAGGAGGAGGAGGAGGAGGAGGGGAAGAAGGCGGGAAGGATGTTGGGGAGAAAGTAGGAGGAGGAGGAGGAGAAGGAGGAGGAGGAGGAGGAGGAGGAGGAGGAGGAGGAGTACAGAAGAGTACAGAAGAGTACAAAGGAAGAACAGACAGCAACAGTCCTACTGGACCTAACGAGGCTGTCCGTGTGGCTACACTACTACTATAATATCTACTTGATAGAGACAAAAGGACATAAAAGTAGAAGGTTCATCCCCACCCACCTCTCTCTCTAGCCGATGCTGCCTGGAAAAGGAAGCGATACCATGTAGTATAGACAAACTATCATGGAATTTATAAAGGAAAGTGAGAAAAATCAAGACTAATCAACGGCTAAAAAAAAAGGGAGGAAGAGGAGGAGGAGGAAGAGAAAGAGGAGGAGGAGGAGGAGGAAGAGGAAGAGGAAGAGGAGGAGGAGGATGAGGATGAGGATGAGGAAGAGGAGGAGAAAGAGGAGGAGAAAGAGGAGGAGAAAGAGGAGGAGGAGGAGGAAGAGGAAGAGGAAGAGAAGAGAAAGAGAAAGAGAAAGAGAAAGAGAAAGAGAAAGAGAAAGAGAAAGAGAAAGAGAAAGAGAAAGAGAAGGAGGAGGAGGAGGAAGAGGAAGAGGAAGAGGAAGAGGAAGAGAAAGGATTAGGAGGAAGAGCAGCAGGAGGAGGAGTACAAAGGAGTAGAACATAAGAACAGGCAGCAACAATCCTACTGGACCTAACGAGGCAGGAAGAGGAGGAGGAGGAGGAGGAGGAGGAGGAGGAGGAGGAGGAGGAGGAGGAGGAGGAGGAGGAGGAGGAGGGGGAGGAGGAATGTTTGGGATGGAGAAGGAGAAATAATGTTGTGGAGAAGGAAGAGGGTAGAGTAAAGGAGAAGGGGGAAGGAAGGAAGGATAGGAGGAAGAAAAAGTGGGGAGAGAGGGGAAATGGGGGAGTTGGGGGATAGTTCAGCTGTCACCGTGACATGAAAAGCGACTTAAGATGCTGCCTTCGGGGGGAAAGGAGGAGGAAGAAGAGGAAGAGTAAGAGGAAAAGAGAAGGGAAGCGAAATGAAGAGAAGAAAGAGAAGAGAAGAGAAAAGATGAGATGAGATGAGAAGAGAAGAGAAGATAACAGAAAAGAAGAGAAAAGAAGATAAAGAGGAGGAGGAGGAGGAGGAGAGAGGAAGAGGAGGAGGAGGAGGAGGAGGAGGAGGAGGAAAAGGAAGAGGAAGAGGAAGAGGAGGAGGAAAAGAAGGAAGAAGTAGAAGCATACAAGAGAGAAAAGAGAGAGAGAGAGAGAGAGAGAGAGAGAGAGAGAGAGAGAGAGAGAGAGAGAGAGAGAGAGAGAGAGAGAGAGAGAGAGAGAGAGAGAGAGAGAGAGCAAGTAAAAATAATAATAATAGTCTATTCTACCGACAGTGGTTATTCTTGTTCCAAACAATTTCTTATGAGGAGGAGGGAGGAGGAGGAGGAGGAGGAGGAGGAGGAGGAAGAGGAGGAGGAGGAAGAGGAGGAAGAAGAAGAAGAAGAAGAAGAAGTAGAGGCAGACAAGAGAGAAGGGAGAAATAGAGAGAGAGAAAAAAAAAGCAAAATTGATAATAATATTAGTCTTCTACTGAAACATATAAAAAATATATGTTTGTAAAATTGTAAGTTACTAAAATATAGTTATAATAGTGAAAAATATATATAGTAATATAACAAAGTAAGCAAAATAAAAATAAAAACTATAATAGTGCATTAAAATGTAAGTTATACAATAAAGTTGAAAAAAAATATATGTACAGTGCATTAGAATATAAGGCTCGTCCCATCATCATCACTACATCAAAGTTTATTCGCGTCTAGAAGTTCAATTTTGAGTTTAGTCTTGAAAGGATGGTAAGGTACTGACCTCTTGACTCTAGATCGGGGAGTGGGAGGCTGTTCCATAATTTCAGACCCTTTACAAATCTGACTCCGTAGTCTGTGTGGGTTGTCGGGGTATACAGGTGATCACGTTGTCTCGTGGTGCTGCCAGTATAAGTTGGAAAAGAAAGGAGGTGATCAGGATATAAGTTTTGTATAGGAATATAGTGACCACTATGTCGTGAGTCATTTGGTCTTTGATATTCAACCATCGTGAATTCTTTCAAGATTTGAGTTACGCGGTCGTATTTCCTGGCTTTACCATCTACTACCTTTGCAACAATATTATTATTTTTTTTAACATTTCCTAAATGAGTTGTGTTTTTTGTGTCCCATATTACATTACAGTAGCTTAAAATGCTCAATACAAGCGACTGTATAATTCCTGCACGAGTTTCCTTGTTGAAATA
Organism: Metacarcinus magister; assembly: GCA_029783475.1. Classification (NCBI taxonomy): domain Eukaryota; kingdom Metazoa; phylum Arthropoda; class Malacostraca; order Decapoda; family Cancridae; genus Metacarcinus; species Metacarcinus magister. The sequence goes on from JAPQNM010000005.1 coordinate 1,348,010, forward strand.
TCGAAATAGGTCTTAATTCTATTTGTATACAATAGAGTTTCTGTTACCTTTTTGCTTATTTCGAATAGGTTTGTTAACAACCATATACCAGTCCATATATTGTTCAAGGTTGTTTACATGTGTGGTGGGCTGAAGGATCATGTGGTGCAGCTGTAAAGTAATGGTGTTAGGTAAAGGATATATTAATTGATCTGTAGTAACTATGAACATACAATTGCAGGTAATACTATAATTATTCGTACTTACTGTTTTCTTTAATGTAGATATTGTCAAATTGGAAAATATTAGCATATGTTTTTTTTTCAAGTTTCTTAAGAAGGATTGTGTGGTTGCCAGTCAAAGGCTTTAGAGAGGTCACACAAGGCTACTAGTGATTCCTGTTTCATGTCCATCTTATCGTAAATTTTGTTAGTGATGACTGTGAAGGTTGTTTCAGTAGATAACCTATTTTGAAATCCAGGGAAGCTGTCAGATACGAGATCATTTAACTCAAGCTAGGTTGTGGATTGAGTAGCAACACTTTTTTAATCACTTTAGAAAACGTGGGAAGAAGGGATACGGAGTGGTAATTACTATTATCATCTATGTTTCCATTTTTGTAAAGACGGGTAATTGAGGCATGAGAGAGAGAAGAATAGAAAGAAAGAAGGGGTAAAAGGGAGATAAGGTTAGCCTACTAATTTTGAGGCTCGAAGCTAAAATAACCTAACCCTAACCCCAACCTAACCTAACCTAACCAAACCCTGCGGGGCTGACATGTAAGTATTAACCTCGGGAGAAGACGCTAATGTTATCTCCATATTATCCGAAAGAAGAAACAAAGAAAAAAAAGTGAGGAAGAATAGAACACATAGGAAGTGTATTGGAAGGAGAGGCTTTTTGAGGAGGAGGAGGAGGAGGAGGAAGAGGAAAAGAAGAAGAAGAAGAGGAGGAAGAAGAAGAAGAAAAAGAAAAAAAAAGAAAAAGAAAAAGCAGGTGCAGATGAGGACCCGGACTAGGGGGTAGGAGGGAACAGGAAGAGGGGAAAAAAAGGTGCAAGGGAGACGGAGAGAAAGGGAGAAACGCGGAAGAAAGTTATAATTGGCTTTATGATCTGTCCATTAATTCTGTTGGCCAATTTTGGGTACGCGGGCGTGTGTCTCGGCTTGATATGTTTTTTAATTGGTTCACAAGAGTTAAATGACGTCCGAATCTAGAACTGAGAGAAAGAGAGAGAGAGAGAGAGAGAGAGAGAGAGAGAGAGAGAGAGAGAGAGAGAGAGAGAGAGAGAGAGAGAGAGAGAGAGAGAGAGAGAGAGAGAGAGAGAGAGTGAGTGTTCAATACCACGAGCCGCTGTCTCAACTAACTGCTCTCTCTCACACACACACACCCACACACACACCACCACACACCACACACACACACACACACACACACACACACACACACCCACTCTCTCTCTCTCTCTCTCTCTCTCTCTCTCTCTCTCTCTCTCTCTCTCTCTCTCTCTCTCTCTCTCTCTCTCTCTCTCTCTCTCTCTTTTTCTCTCTCTCTTTCTCTTTCCCTTTACTAGGAGGAAATTATATGAAATGAAAAGGTGTGATATATGAGAGAGAGAGAGAGAGAGAGAGAGAGAGAGAGAGAGAGAGAGAGAGAGAGAGAGAGAGAGAGAGAGAGAGAGAGAGAGAGAGAGAAGTTCAATATCATGGATCGCTGATTTCAACCATTCACTCTCTCATTTTTCCTTCATTCCCCTTTTTTACTGATAAATCCTGTCTTCCTCTATCCTACGCATCCTTCACTATATTGGTCACTGCTTCCTTGATCCTAATCTTAGGCCTTCCTTCTTCCTTCTTCCCTCTTCCTTCTTCCCTCTTCCCTCCTTTTCTCCTTTCTCCTTTTCTTTCTTTCTTCCTTTCCCCTTTTTCCCACTCCCTACCGAAGCTCCCACTATCCGCTCTCTCTCTCTCTCTCTCTCTCTCTCTCTCTCTCTCTCTCTCTCTCTCTCTCTCTCTCTCTCTCTCTCTCTCTCTCTCGTCTCCATCTTTGCATTGCTTCCTTTTCTATCTCTTTCCCTTTCTTCTCTCCTTTCATTTATTCCTATTTTACATCCTTTTCTCTCTCTTCTTTCTTCTCTCTTTCCCATTCCATCCTCCCCATAAATAGTTCTTATTCCACCATCTGCCTCTTCTACCTTGGCCACTCTCCTTCCTTCCTTCCTTCTTTCCTTTCTTCCTTCCTCCCTTCCTTGCTTGCTTCCTTCCTTCCTTCCTTCCTGCCTTCCTTCCTTCCTTCCTTCCTTCCTTCCTTCCTTTCTTCCTTCCTTTCTTCCTTCCTTCCTTCCTTCCTTCCTTCCTTCCTTCCTTCCTTCCTGCCTGCATTCCTTTCTCCACCTTGCTCATCCTCCCAAAAAGAGAGAGAGAGAGAGAGAGAGAGAGAGAGAGAGAGAGAGAGAGAGAGAGAGAGAGAGAGAGAGAGAGAGAGAGAGAGAGAGAGAGAGAGAGAGAGAGAGAGAGAGCTGACAAAGAGAACAACTTATCATGGAGGACAAGAAGGGCTATCCAACTGTTATCAACAATCGGGTGTCTATGTGAGATGACGATGAGAAGATTAAGTAAACGAATGGACAGTAATTGCTGTGAAGGAGAAGAAGGAGAATAAAGAGTACTTAAGGGGAGGAAGAGGAGAGGATGTAAGAGTGCTAACCGAGGTAGAGAAGTGGTATTAGGTGAAGAGATGTTTGTCCCTTGGCATGAGGGCAAGAGGAGTGGGGATGTTTGAGTGCTCGTGAGTGAGATGTGAGGAAAGTAAGTTATGAGGGTGAGTGGAAGGTGGTGGTGAAAATAATACATACATACATAGGGTGAGTGAGTGGAAGACATTGATAATAGCAGTGGATGGATAATAGCAGTAAATGGAAGATGGCATTGATATAAGTAGTGGTTATAATGGAGATGAATGAATAACAGGTGGTAAATAGTTAGTAATGGTGGTGGAAGCAAGTGAAAGGTGATCATAGTGCCAGCAGTGGACGTGATTAGAAGGTGGATGACAGCCAGGCGAGATACTGTATGTAGTATGAGGTGAAGACTGGCAGTAACCAAAGACCGGAAATGTTTGGGGCCTTGGTAGTAACACAGAT
>JAPQNM010000005.1:1386130-1388630 GCA_029783475.1 Metacarcinus magister
CTCTCTCTCTCTCTCTCTCTCTCTCTCTCTCTCTCTCTCTCTCTCTCTCTCTCTCTCTCTCTCTCTCTCTCTCTCTCTCTCTCTCTCTAAATCGTCGTCCTCCTGTCAACATATTTACCGACGAGGGCTGATTAGCATTTTATTAGCCCTGAGAAATTAAAAGCTGCACCTTCTCCCTTCTCGAGCATCGGCTGTTGATTAATAATTGTTAGGAATTTAATTAGGAAATGATTAAGTATATTTTTTACCCCACCATGGATTGATCTTATTAGTCCTAAAATTTTAATACATGTTAATTAGAATTTTTAAATTTTTATATTTTAATTTTTTGTTTGTTATTATTATACGTAATGAACTTGTGTAGCGGGGTTGTGTTGTCACTTGTTTTGTTGGTGGTTGTTGTTGTTGTTGTTAAGGACTTTTTTTTTTGTTTTTGTTTTGTTTATGCATTAATGTCTGCACGTACATACATACACATGCCTTCCTAACTAGCGATGTGCTTTTTTTTTTTATTTTTTTATTTTTTTTGTTGGGGGAGAGTGGCTAACCATTTTGGTACGAGGATGGAAGGACAAGGAGAATGTGCTTTTTTTTCTATGTATTCTTTTCTTTCTCCCTGTAATATCTTTCCTGTATGCTTTATATCCTCTTCTTATTGTTGCTATTATTACTACTGTCAACATTACCACGACCAGCACCACCACAACTACGTATTATTACTGTGTGTATGCATGTGTGTGTGTGTGTGTGTGTGTGTGTGTGTGTGTGTGTGTGTGTGTGTGTGTGTGTGTGTGTGTGTGTGTGTGTGAGTGAGAGAGAGAGAGAGTGTGTGTGTGTGTGCTTAATTGAAATCGAAACCTGAAGCTTCCGCCAAACACAAATAATCACAAGACCTTTTTGTTTGGTCGTGTTGCTGCTTCAGACGAGTGTTGGGCTTCTTTGGCAGCCTCCAGGAACGTGCGCTGATTGGCTGCCGTGGCTTCCTCCATGTGAGACTTGATTGATTAGAAGATCCTTGGGTGGAGTAGAAGGGAAGAGGAAGGTGGAGGGGAGTGAGACAGGTTATGATAAGTGATTAATGACAATGATGGTTACTGTTCTCGTGTTGATAGTAATGGGAGTGAGGTTGGGGTTGATGGTAGTACTGATGGAAGGGTAGATATTGTCGGGGAAGTGATGATGTTTGCGGTTGTGGTGGTAGTTATGATGGTGGTGGTGATGGTGGTTGAAAGATAGTTGGAGTGGCAGTGGCAATAATCTAGTTCTGCTTTAAGCTCATGACAAACCAAGAGCAAGCACGGACTGACACACACACACACACACACGCACACACGCACACACACACACACACACACACACATACACACACACACACACACACACACACACACACACACACACACACACACACACACACACACACACACACACACACACACACACACACACACACACTCGAGCCAACACTTATCTCCAACAGGTCAAAGGTAACACACCGGGAAAGTGCACCTGTAGGGAAAGAGTGACCGCACGATTTGATTAGATAACCTGATTACTTATTTCGATGACATAGATGAGCACCGGGTGGCAAGATATGGAATTCACATGTATTTATCGGGAGTCACCTGGAAAAAAAAAAAATGCTCTCCTACTTTTATCTATCTATTAGTATCTATTATTATTTTGTCCTGAAGGTTGAAACGGTTACATGAGAGTCTGATACAAGATGACGTCATGTATATAAGATGCGAGTCGAGGCGGTTCAAGCCGAGGCCGAAGCTCCGAACGGGCTCTTGTTTGAATCCGTTGAGTGGCGATTTTCTCGAATATCCTGATTAGGGATTAACCGGGGCCTCGTAACAAGATTGGTTATCCAGCCTCCTGCCAATTATAGAGGCCGGGGGGAAGGAAGGAAAAGAGAGAGAGAAAGAGAAAGAGAGAGAGAGAGAGAGAGAGAGAGAGAGAGAGAGAGAGAGAGAGAGAGAGAGAGAGAGAGAGAGAGAGAGAGAGAGAGAGAGAGAGAGAGAGAGAGAGAGTGTGTGTGTGTGTGTGTTCGTAAGCGTCATAGTTTGTAATGTAAGACTTTGTCCCCCGGCCACCTCCCCCTCCTACTCCTTCCCGTCTCCTTCCTCTCATCTTTTTTTTTACAGTAAAATAATTAATCCCGAAGCTTGTTAGGTCGGAAATTATGTAGCGGACCGGCTCCAAATTGGCCAAAAGCTGCGAAATATCCGAGGCTGTTAATGAGTGCGCAGGGGCTGGCGGGGAGGAAGGCGTATCAAAGCACCTCCAATTAACCTCAAAGGGTTTTTTCCATACACATTATTTTCATTTGTGTGTTTCCATGTTTCTTCTCCCCCCTTTTGCCTCGGACGCCGGATGAACGCGAGAGCGAAAATATTGATTAGCCACAGGGCAGGGCGGCGGGCCAGGCGTTGGTTAATCAAGATCCAGACAGGGACTGGAATTAACCACGGGACGGGAGGAGGGCGGGAAGCGA
>JAPQNM010000005.1:1406130-1411130 GCA_029783475.1 Metacarcinus magister
CATGTGAGTTTTTCGTACTGTAATAAGTAAAACAAACGTAGTCAGCGAGTAGTTTTAATAATAGGATGCGTCCACCTGAATAATTATAGATGTCTTGCACGAATCCCGCGGTAAAAGTAAACACCGTTTGGCAGCTCCTCACCAGCAACTACCTTCACTACACCTGCCGATCGATGCCTGCGTGACTTTTTCTTTCTGCTTATAGAGTAAATGATTGACTTAGTTTTGATGAACTGTATGTCATTTTGTGCATATCGTGAGAGAAAAATAAGTCATTTATAGGTCCCCTAACACATACTCTCTCTCTCTCTCTCTCTCTCTCTCTCTCTCTCTCTCTCTCTCTCTCTCTCTCTCTCTCTCTCTCTCTCTCTCTCTCTCTCTCTCTCTCCCTCTCCCTCTTCGTCATTCTCCTGTCTACCTTTTTTACGTAAATAGTGATGTGAAGAAGGACTGTATCGTCCACCCCTTGTCCTGCATACAAAACATCTGTGTTTCTACGAGGCTGAAGAAGGCTAAAACTGAAACTACATTTTGTTTCTCTAATGGCGGCAAAAAGGCGCGTGTGTTCAGAGGTGTGTAAAAGTTATAGTGTTGCGTGTTGAATGAAGGAGGCTGGAGTGTTCTGGAGGTTCAATGTGGGTGTAAGAACAGGGGCTTGTCTGACCCTTCCAAGCTTCCTGTTTTGGTTTTAATTGTTCTTCTGACATCTTTGTGTCTTGCTCTGTGTAGTAAAAGGAAAAATATACAAAGGAATAGAAGGGAAGAAAAGATTGCAAAAACCATACAGAACTTAACGAGGCTGTTCGTGTGGTAACACTCTATTAATATAGTATCTACATGTTCGAGACAAAAGGACAGGAAAATGGAAGGCCAAAGCTGGCCGGAAGAGAAAGCGATACCATGTAGTATGGAAAAACTACCATGGAACTTGTATAGGAAAGTGGGAAAACAGGCGTTCTTCGTAAGACTTGTTTCGTAATGTATGATTAATTTTAGTAATTTTCTTTGTATTTTCCAGTTTATCAATATTTTTTTTATAGTATGGTGAACAGAATACTCACTAGTTTATCGCGTATCCTAGATTCCATTAATTTTCCAACTACGAATGTAATGCTGATTAATCTGTAGTTATTCGGTAGCACCTCGTCTCCCTTCTTTTGTATAGGAGTAGCATTGCCAGTTTCCAAATGTCTGGAACCCTTCCATAATTCAGAGATTTATTGAAAAGTGTTGCAAGAGGTTTGATGGTTTGATACTTTGCCTCTTAAAACTTTCGGTGCAATATAAGGACAAGGATTTTTGTGTGATTTGATTTTGTGAAGTGCTTTAGTTACTGCGTTCTCAGTAAAGTCGCAGTCGCTTAATATAAATAAGTTTGGTTGAGCTGGATTTATTTCTTGGATTCCATTAGTGTTTTCAACGGTAAAAATTGAGACAAAGTAAAAATGTAATGTTTCGACTATCTCTAATTCTTTACTTGCGACTTGATTTTTCTCGGCGAAGTGGATCAATATTTGATGTAATGACTTTGTTGTATAAGTAACTGTAAAATTCCATGGGGTTGGACTCAGTTTAATTTGCAATACATATTTCGAGATTTTTCTTATTTCGTATAATCATTTTTCTTGCTTCACGTTAAAACATTTCGTATTCTATAGCACCGTTTTCATTGTGTGATAAATACTCATTTTGTGATCGTTTTTAATACAATGATCCTGAATTGATTTGATTATTCCACTACATGGGTTTATTATTATTACTCGAACGTCTTTTACAAACTGGAAGGCTAAAATTAACGGCCCCATCCAAGAATTTTACCAATGATTAATTTATATTGGTTTCGTCCTCTACTACGCTTTATTCTGTATCTGCCAAATCAGTCCTTAGTGTTTTTTTAAGTTACTTTTGTGATGTATGTAGGTAAGTTCTAGGCACAGATAAATTCTTCACTGATTGTTGAATTCTTTGCAATATCCAGTAACTTTTTCATCCGTCATTCAGATATTCATACGTTTTAATTTTTCATGTGTTTTTGCTACCTTCTACAGCTTTGTTTTTGCAGGTTTAGTTTTCCTAACATTGTACAGTGATTTTCTATATACGTGACGAGAATGTAAGGCCAATAAGTAAGTGGAAGAGGTAGATGAGGCCAGCCGGTATTACCTGCCACACCTCACTAACCACCACATCGTTGTGTTTTGATTTACCTGTGCTCACCTGCCCTCGCCGTGCTCATTAGGTCTGCCGCCGACCAGTAATTACATCCTCCACCTGGCACTAATTTCTACCTGTCCTACGGCCTAATCACCTCTCCTATCTGAGTAATTAGTGCCAGCCACTCGAAGCTTTCCCTTACTTAACCCCCTCATAACCTCCATTCCCCTTTACTGAGGCCTCGCTCCCCACCCCTTCCTCGTTCTGTCCTTGGCCCTCTCCTGCTCCTTCCTTGATCCTTTTTTTTCTTTTTTTTTCTTCATAGCCTTCATTATTCTTGCTTTCTGTAAACACACACACACACACACACACACACACACACACACACACACACACACACACACACACAAACACACACAAACACACACACACACACACACACACACACACACACACACACACACACACACACCGTCACCGTGGCACAGTGGTATGCATTCTGCTTGAGGAGTTGACTGACCTGTGTTCGATCTTGCAGAGATTGCCTTTTTTTTGTGGTAACGACTCCCGCTTGTCACCCGTCAAGGAGTGGGTTCAAACCCTGTACAGGTCGCTAAGGATTTTCCACTGACAGGGAGTGGTAACTGTCTCCCTTGAGTAAATGGAGGGGGATGTGTGATGTGTGAGAGGCCTCATCTTTACTCATAGATCCGTCTCTATGAGCTCTAGCCTCTTCCGGAGAAACTAATGGCTGACGATCACGAGTCCAGCGCGTGATCCTCCTGACCATGATGAATTACACACACACACACACACACACACACACACACACACACACACACACACACACACACACACACACACACACACACACACACACACACACACACACACACACACACACACACACACACACACACACACACACACACACACGGTGACAGGCAGGTTGACTATTGTTAAAAGGCAGAACAATCAGTCGAGCAACAACTTAATTGAATTAAGTCTCCAACTTTCACTCCTTCTAAAACTGCACCGATTGTGACGCTGTGACGGGAGGCAGGCAGGGTTAGCTTTGGGGGGAGGGAAGTGGAACAAGTGAAAATGGGAGATGGAGGGAAGGGAAACAGGAGAAAGGAGAAGGAGAGATATGGTGAACAAGTTAGTAATGAAATTTAAAGGAAACAATGGATCAAGGGGAAGGATTAGGATAAGGAAAGGTGAGCAAGGAAAAACAAGGTAGGAAAAAGGAGAGAAGAAAGGGAAGGAGGGGGCTAGGGGTGGGAAATAAGACGAGAAAGGGAAAGGAGAAAGTATTCGGTCAGACTTGAAGTCTGTCTAATTTGAAATTAAACTCTGCCTCAAAGTTAATTTTGTTCCGAATTAGTTGTGTTTCCGAGTCTGTAGCACCAGAGCGGACGTTTTGTCTTCCTCACAAACGGTGTGATGAAGTGACTGTCCTCCAGCGGCTCTCCAGGGCAAGTTACTGCTACTCTTTACATGAACTGTCTCGTTCGAAGCCACGTCGAAGCTAATGTGACTGAATCAGTGTTTCTTTTGATGTTTTTTTTCCTGTTTCGTTCATTTCATATCGTCCAATCCACCCTTTTCCGTCGTAATAAACTCTGACCTAACTTGATTAAGCTAGTTCAGCCGCCCCGTCCTGTTCTTGATAGTTATTGCGCCTTGGCCCCGTGGAGCCCTGGGATCCGAAGTCTTTAATAAAACGTCCCCACCCGCAGGAGAAGCGTAGGCCATAGGGGGCATGGGGAGAAGGAAACAGCAGCTACAATTCTTTATGGTGAGCCCGAGGACATACCTGACCTCCTCGACACTGACCAACTCACAACCTGACTCTTGGCGCACGAGTCTCCCAAGCTTTGCTGCCTCCCTCCAACACCCATTCCCCCAAAAACTCCTCAGGCAGTAGAGGAGCAAGAGGAGGAGAGTTGGAGTAATAAAAGAGAGGGACGAGAGGGAGGAAGATTGAAGGTTAACTGTTCCCTCACAGTGTCCACGTCGGTCACCATCTGGCCATGTGCCGGTGATTAGTGTTTGAGTTTGCGTGGCTCCGAGAGGAGAGGAGACGGGAAGAGAGGACGGCTAATCGCGGGTGTAACGAGCGGTATGAGTGTCAGCTGCTTCCTGAGAGTGCCTGGCACGATGCCTCTAGCCCTCCCTCCCATCCTGCATTCTAGGGACGTCTGAGGGGATATGGTAGGCTCCATGTGGGCCAGTAGGGCAGCACATGGTCGAGGATGAGGCACCGGGAAGAGTCAGTAAACAGTACTCCACTGATCAGACCGACGAGCAGCGAGCGGCGGCGCTGGTGACGGCAACACTCCGGGAATCAATAGAAGCCGGGCAAGGTTGGTAAGACTCGTTTTCTCACACCATCTGCCGGCGCTGCCCACCTTACTGGCTGGCCCTCGACAATTTCACCCACTTTGGGGATGTTTACTGTGTAAGAATTTTATGGAACAGAAATAACGGTCGCGACTAACGTCATGGAGCAGAGGAGGTTGTGCATGTGTGGGTGTGTGGGTGGCGGGGATGACGGAGGGTCGGCGAGGCGGTGACCGGCGGTTAACACCACCAGTACTTGGGGTCTTCTCATGAACACTTACCGGATAAACGAGATGCGCGGGGACTCTTCCGGGGAGGGGCACTGGAGGGTAAGGTACTCCTACCCTTCACAATCCCCTTCCGATTATGTCACCTCAGAGAGCACGTGAAGGCGGGCACGATGAATCGAAGGCGCTGAGGGGCGTGTCATATTCAGTAGCGACTCGGTAGTATTCATTCCGCTACGTCATTTGCCGTTTGAACGCAAATCACACTCTGGC
>JAPQNM010000005.1:1416130-1418630 GCA_029783475.1 Metacarcinus magister
TAAAGAAGCAGGAAATATAATAATTTGGGGTGCGTAGGGGAAGGGGAACGATGGAGGAGGAGGAGGAAGCGGAAGAGGAAGAAGAGGAATAGGAAGAGGGGAGAGGCATCTGGTGAGTCACGCGCTGAGTCCCATTAGCCATGACTTTTTCCTTAACTATCAAGACAAATAGTGAACTCCAAAATTTTTTCCTATGTTCTTCCCTCCTGATGATTCTCTCTCTCTCTCTCTCTCTCTCTCTCTCTCTCTCTCTCTCTCTCTCTCTCTCTCTCTCTCTCTCTCTCTCTCTCTCTCTCTCTCTCTCTCTCTCTCTCTCTCTCTCTCTCCATCCTCTACTTTTGTTTGTCTTTCTCATTTTTTCTTTCAGTCCTTCGTCTTCTTCTTTTCTCTCCACTCTTCCTCTTCCTCCTCCTCCTCTTCTTCTTCTTCTTCCTCCTCCTCCTCCTCCTCCTCCTCCTTCTTTAATTACTACCAGTATCTCATTTCCACTTATCATTCCTTTCTTTCCTGTTTCCTCTAATTTCTTTTCCCCTCTTCTTGTTCATTCCCTGTGTTGCTCTTCCCCTCTTCTCTCTCTCTCTCTCTCTCTCTCTCTCTCTCTCTCTCTCTCTCTCTCTCCTCTCTCTCTCTCTCTCTCTCTCTCTCTCTCTCTCTCTCTCTCTCTCTCTCTCTCTCTCTCTCCTTGTATTTATTTATCATCTTTCTCGACTTCTTTTTCTTTTTTCTCCTGTTTTTATTATTTTTCTTCTTCTTCTTCTTCTTTTTCTTCTTCTTCTTCTTCTTCTTCTTCTTCTTTTTCTTCTTCTTCTTCTTCTTCTTCTTCTTCTTCTTCTTCTTTCGTCCCTCCCTCTCTCCCTCCGTCCCTCCCTCCCTCCCTCCATCCCTCCCTCCCTCCCTCCATCCTTCCCTCCATCCCTCCCTCCCTCCCTTCCTCCCTCCCTCCTCCTCCTCCTCCTCCTCCTCCTCCTCCTCCTCCTCCTCCTCCTCTTTCTCCTCCTCCTCTTCCTTCTCCTCTCCTCCTCACCACGTCATTCCTCCATCCTCCCCCTGAAACTTATATACAGCAGGGCCTTGTAGAGAGGGAGGGAGACAGGAGGAAAAGGAGGAGGAGGAGGCGGTGGAGGTGGAGGGAGGAAGGGAGAGAGGGAAGGAGGGAGGAGAATGTAGTCTTCACTGTGGCAAGACTTAAAGATGCCATCTCCACGCAACCTCCTCCTCCTCCTCCTCCTCCTCTTCCTCCTCCTCTTCCTCCTCTTCTATCTGTTTCTCTTTCTCTATCCCTTGTTCCTCCCATTATCTTTCTTCTTCTCATTTTCTTCCTTCTTATCACCTTTTTTTGTTCTTTCTCTTTTCCTCCTCCTTCTCCTCCTCCTCCTCCTCCTCCTTTTCCTCCTGCTCCTCCTCCTCCTCTTCCTCCTCCTTCTCCTCCTCCTCCTGCTCCGCCGTTCTAGCTCCTTCAATAGATAGGTCTTGCAAACGCCTCGGCACTGGGTCTGCTATTTCACTTCTTCAAAAACTTGCCAGATTCGTGTGTTCTATGTGTGTTGTGAGGTGAGTCAGGTGTGGTTCTCTAATAGACGTATTATAATATATCATTTTTTTTTTCTATCGTTGCTTAAGGTCGCCTCTCCCTCCTGTTATTTCTTTTCTTTTCTTTTCTTTTCTTTTCGTTGGTTCGTTCGTCGTCATCGTCGTCATCCTCTGGTTCTACGATGCTTGGCTTTTGTTGGAGGTGAGCGAGCGGCGTACGTGACTCTCCTATCTACTTCCCTTCTCTAATGAGCTCTGTCTACTCTCCCTGTCTCTGCTGCCCTCCTCCTCCTCCTCCTCCTCTCCTCCTTTTTCTTCCTCCTCTTGCTGCTCTTCCATCTTCTCTTCTTCTTTGATCGTCTCCGTGACTTCTTCTTTTTCTTCTTCTTCTTTGTTATTATAATTATTATTATTATTTTTATTATTATTATTATTATTATTACTATTACTAATATTATTATTTTTATCGTTATTATTATTATTATTATTATTATTATTATTATTATTATTATTATTATCATTATCATTTTTGTTATTATTGTTACTATTTTTATTATCGTCATTATGATTTCATCTCCTCCTCCTCTTCCTCCTCCTTTTCCTTCTCCTCCTCTTCCTCCCTTCTTTTCTATCCAGCTCATAACCAGCAGAACCAAGCAGTTCATTCAAACGTAGATATGAACTAATAGGCTTTCTGTTACCTGCATTCATGTTCATGTTCCTATGGTTCTCCTCCTATTCCTCCTGCTGCCCTTTCTGCTCCTTCTGTTCCTCGTCCCTTACTTTCAAAAACTCTTCTTCAGTCCAGCCACCAGGTGATGTGTCAGGCTGTATTGTTTTATCGTCCCACCTGTCTCTATGGAAGGAGTATGAAGCAGGTGCCTGGATCTTGTAGCTTTACCGCCAACACTTCCCCTTGAACACTATTATTGTTATGTATGAGTGTTATTGTCACTTCTGCTGCTGAGTC
>JAPQNM010000005.1:1423630-1433630 GCA_029783475.1 Metacarcinus magister
ATGGGGCTTGTGTGCTCTGAGGTTCTATGTAATCTCTCTCTCTCTCTCTCTCTCTCTCTCTCTCTCTCTCTCTCTCTCTCTCTCTCTCTCTCTCTCTCTCTCTCTCTCTCTCTCTCTCTCTCTCTCTCGTTTTGAAGGTTTCTACGCGCCCTTGCCGCCTTCTTCACTGCAGGAATTAACTCACAAAACTTTCATTTTTCCTCCTCTCCCTCCGCCCTGTGAGTCCTGCGTGCTTGGCCGAGTGCCACGAAATTAATTTATAAGTATGTAATTTCCTGCCCCACGTACGATGCTTTGTAAACACAGGTGGGAGGGTGAGGCTCAGGCGCGGCAGTGTGTGGGCAGGTGTGGGGGTGGAGGATGTTATCTCTGCGCATCATTGTCAGGGAACTCAAGGATCCTTACCACCTTCTGTAGTTTCTTGTGTTTAGTTAATTATTTATTTATTTTTAGTTTAAAAAACGAAATTTGTGTGTCATATGTTGGATGAGATTTTTTCTTTTCTTTTGATATCATGCTGTATTCGTGTATGTAGTAGAGTAAACACACACATATAGAGAGAAAACATATGATAGGATTGACTAGCTGGGGTGTACTGGGTGTGTATGGATTGGGTGGTAAGTTGTAGAGCGGTGCAAAATCATTTTACAGATATGCTAATGTTCATGGGGTTTAGGGTAGGTGGAAGGAGAGGAGAAATGGTGGTGGAGGCGGAGCGAATGTTTCAGAATACATAACGAGTGTGGGACAAGGCCGTGTAATGCCGGTTTGGTCGTTCAGTCTGTTGATTAATGTAGTTATAAGTGATAGGAAAACAACGGTTGGTATCGCGCTAGTGCAAGTGTGCAGAAATTATGTTAAATGGAATATGAGCACAGTCCTTTTTGCCAAGAATAATAATGTTTTGATTGCAGAGAATGAGAAAAGTTGGTAGATGAGTTTGATACTGTTTGCAGAAGGCGAGTGCTGAAATTATAGGTGAACGTTTTATATTTTTAGAGGAAAACGAGTGAAGTAATTTCTTTGTAGATCCATATAAAAATAGAAGCTAATTGTCAGAAGCAGTGTATAATCAGGTTGTGGGAACAAATAATGGAAGAGACTGATGAGTTTAAGTTTTGTGTTGTAATATGTGTGTAGGGAGGGAGGCACAAAGGTAGACGAGAGCGAGAGAGAGAGAGAGAGAGAGAGAGAGAGAGAGAGAGAGAGAGAGAGAGAGAGAGAGAGAGAGAGAGAGAGAGAGAGAGAGAGAGAGAGAGAGAGAGAGAGAGAAGAGAGAGAGAGAGAGAGAGAGAGAGAGAGAGAGAGAGAGAGAGAGAGAGAGAGAGAGAGAGAGAGAGAGAGAGAGAGAGAGAGAGAGAGAGAGAGAGAGAGAGAGAGAGCAAAGGAAGAAAGTGCAATAAATAGGAGACTTATGATGTGTAGGATGGAAGAAATATCAATAAAATCAGAAACAAGAGAAGAATATGCAGTAGCCTCATAGTATACACTCTACACTCACTCAGATAGTGCAAGACAGCCATGTACAAATAATCAAATTCAGAATCAATCTATCAATCTATGTATCAGCATAAAAGAGTTGAGTAACTTGAGAAGAGTTTGTGGGAGTAAGAGTCATGGAAGTGTACACAGAAGATATGACACGTCTAGCAGCGTGAAGGGATTGTGGAGTGTTGGAGGTATTCATACGTAGCGCCCTGAGGTGGTTTGGTCAGCTGCGGAGAGTGTGAGGCAGAGGTGAAGTACGGTCGATGCTGTGGGTGTGAGAGGAAGACCCTTGTAAATTAAGAGAACAGTGTTAGAATACTTGAGAGAGAGAGAGAGAGAGAGAGAGAGAGAGAGAGAGAGAGAGAGAGAGAGAGAGAGAGAGAGAGAGAGAGAGAGAGAGAGAGAGAGAGAGAGAGAGAGATGTAAAAATAAAGTGTAAGGACTAAAACATGTAAAGAGTTCTCAAGAATTTACTTCCGTTTCCACTGTCTTCAAAATTCTAAAAGTAACAGTCATTACTAATTAGCTTCATACTACTATTACTACTACTATTATTACTACATCTACTACTACTACTACTACTACTACTACTACTACTACTACTACTACTACTACTACTACTACTACTACTACTACTACTACTACTACTACAACATTGTACTACTACTACTACTATTACTACTACTATTACTACTACTACTACTACTACTACTACTACTACTACTACTGCTGCTGCTGCTGCTGCTGCTGCTTGTGTTTCCTAAAGTGTGGCTCTTAGAATATTCTTTTCCGTGTTTTAAAAGATGGTCTAAGGACACAAGAGCAAAGGGGTGGTGTTCCCTGCCTCAGGAGCCTTACACTTGCCTCCAGACAAGAAAAGGACAGGAAGAGTATGTTTTATTGTCTATTATGCTGTTTACCTTGTGTTTGTTATTCTCTGTTTCCTTCTTATATGCCACCTGAATGTGTGTGAAGGATGGATAAGAATCGTTGTAATAGTAATAGTCACAATTTTAGTAGTCTTCAGCTCAGTTATCAACCACCACCTATCCCGGTCATTTTTCTTTGTCCTGTGTGAGCCTCGTCTGCCTCATATTGGGCGGATGTTTCCGCGGGGTGCCAGGGACTGTCCGCTGCCGATATTGGTGTTGCGAGAAGGCAGTGACCTCGCTTCTCGTTAGGTGTTGGCTGCTGTACCAATTATTTTTATCTGATTTTTTCATATGTTTAACACAGTTGCAGTGACGGTCAGAGTGCGACGGATATTACTCAAGAAGCTGTGTTTGTTTGTTAGTGTTGGAAGGAAAATGTGAGCATATTATCACGTGGAATGGTTGTTGTTTTGTATTGTTTACTTCCCCATTGGTATATTTTTGTCTGTGTGTCTTTGTATCTCACCCTATCGCTTCCACGCTCCTTACAGCTGTGTTTGGTAGTTCCCGTGGCAACTCGTGTTTTTGTCTTTTCTTTTAACCAGACACTGAAGATACGGCAATGCATTTTAGGGTTGAAGTGTAGTAAAGCGGCTAAGATACAGGTGCGAGAACACGCCAAGGGGCAATTTACGTGGGCGCTCATCTCCGTTTTCCAGACGTTTTAGCACGTGACTCGGCTTCTCACCAGGAACACGGAACCACTGCAATCTCAAGGTTACCGCGGTTACCTTCCCGGGCATTTCCTTGGGTGGTTACAATATTCACCAAGCTCTGAAGGATGGATTGTTGGGTTGTAATGTTCTTAGCCCAGCCTGCACGCTGACCCGTCTGGTCGTATGGCTCAGTGGCTAAAAAAAGATATTTAATACAAAAGTTCACGGGTTGTTTTTTTAACGTATTACATTGATACATAAAATAAAATAAAATAAATTATTCATGATGAAAAGGACAAAAAAAGACAGGTGCTGCGAGAAATACGAACACAAGCTGAAACTTCTTACACACTTACACATCCATCCAAGCCTCCAACAAGCCTACCGCACCATAGGGTCAAAACATAAAACCTGGGCACCATGTGTTGTCTGGTGAAGTGATTTTTCGGAGGGTATTCATAACCTCTTCCACAAGTGCAGTGGAATATCTAACACGTGTGATGTAGCTCAAAACAAAATGATGACCCTATGATGGTCTCCCATCAGCAGCTCCCAGTCCTCAGTCATGATCATATCGCTCCCAAGACAGTCACGCTTAACTGAGCCTCGTGAAACACAAGATTAAGGTGCAGGGGCAGACGAAGACCGGAAAACCACTGCGGGAATGAGGTGGGAGGGATGCTTTGGATTTTTAAAAATTTTACAACATAAACCTGTGGCGCCGATAGGCTTCATGGAGGCTGAGATGGACGGCCTCCTGCCCGTTAGTGGCGCAGGTTTAGATTTTTTTGTAGTGACGCCTCGATTTTCTACGTTCTCTCTTGATGTTGAGAGCGAGAGAGGCTATTGCTGCTACAGCCTTAAATGCATATAACATTGCAAGATCCATCTGAGAACAGTGTATGGCAGTAATCTTTGGCCACTCGGTGGTAATACCAAAGAAAGAAAAGTGGCCAGCGGATATCGGGACTGGAGCCCGGGACCCTAGGTTTGCATGCCCGAACGCTAACCACTGTACTACCGTCTCCCCATAGTACGTACAGTGTGCTAACTTTGCTCCGAGGCGTAAAAGATTCCTGCCTGGGGACTGCAGTCCCACCACGGGCTTGGTGTGAAAAAAAAACGGTGATTGCGGGGACACACAACAAAGGTAACGCCGATCACTTCCAGTTGTTGATGGTGGTTTGGTGGGAAGGCAAGGAGGAAGGGGGGGAGGGAGGATGAAGGGAAGGGACGTAGAAAGGATAGGAGGGCGAGGGAAATGCACAAAGGAAGGAAGGGAAAGTAAGGGGAAGGAAGGGAGGACGAGAGGAATGGGACACATCAGAAGTTTGTTGTATTATAAGTTTTATGAATGAGGTGCAACAGTGATTGCTGTGGCTGGTTATGGTGAGGCAATGTGGATCTTCAGAAAGATATGAAGGATGCTGCTGCTGCTGCTGCTACTGATGATGATGATGATAATGATGATGATGCACTGATGACCTGCACGAGTTCAGTGAGTTTGTATAGTAGTGTTAGTGATTGCTTATTTGTTTGGGTGTTTGTTTTGTATTTGTATATTTATATTTATTGATCAATTTATCAATTTGTGTTTTTTGTTTATACGCTTATTCTCTCTCACACACACACACACACTCTCTCTCTCTCTCTCTCTCTCTCTCTCTCTCTCTCTCTCTCTCTCTCTCTCTCTCTCTCTCTCTCTCTCTCTCTCTCTCTCTCTCTCATCTCTCCCTCGTCCCTCCTAACCTGTCCGCCCTGTCCATCCCTTGCTTTGCTCTCTCTTTCTCTTTTCTTTCCCTTATCCTTAATCCCCCTCTCCTTCCCCCTTCCTGCTGCTTCCTCCCCTCTGAAGTCTGCTTCTTTTACATATTACCCTTGTCTCTCTTTCCCCTCGCCTCCACTCTCCTCCCTACGCCCTCCCCACCGTCCTCTCAGCAATATCCTCCACTCACACCATTCCTCTCCCTTTCAAATCATCCCTCCCGCCCCCATCCACCACCCACGCCTTCCCTTCCTACCATCATCTCTGCCCTTCCTCTCCACGACACCTTCCTTTAACAATTTTCCTTCTCCCACTACCGTTCCCTCCCCTTCCTCCACTTCCCTTCTTCCCCCGCTCCTCTCTTTCCTCCCCTTCCTTGGTCTTCTGTGTTCTCATCACTCCCCTGTGGTCCTCTGTGGCATCATGCTGGTGAAGGGGGAAAGAGGGGAAGGGGAGAGAGTGGGGAGGAATATTACGGTTGATGTTGATGACCCTTTCAAGCTAGGTTACTGGGTCACTGAAGAAGGAGGAGGTAGAGGAAGAGGAGGTTGTTCTGTGTGTGTGTGTGTGTGTGTGTGTGTGTGTGTGTGTGTGTGTGTGTTTAGCACGTCACAAATATGTCAGCACCTTGGCCTTTTCTATCTTTACTATCCTGTGTTTCTTAATTTGATCAGATAGTGTAGTGTATCTCAAACAGCCTCGTAAGGGACGGTGGGTCTGCTGTTGTTAGTTCTCCCTTTGTGCTCCTTTGTGTTCTTTTGAGTCAGTGCGGCGGAGACTGACTTCGTAATGGTGAACAATATAATTATTGTGTTAACCAGGACGATGAAGACAACATTGAAAGAGTAGAAATTAATGACAGGAGGAGGAGGAGGAGGGGAATGAGGAGGAGGAAGAGATGCAAGAAGAAGAAGAAGAGGAAGAAGAAGAAGAAGAAGAAGAAGAAGAAGGAGAAGGAGAAGAAGAAAAAGAAGAAGAAGAAGAAGATGAAGATGAAGAAGAAAGTGGAGGAGAAAAATAAAGTATAATAATAATGAGTTAAAGGGCAAAATGAAGAAGAATAAGAGCCGAAAGAAGAACATTTGGTGGTGTTTTTGGTAGAGGAGGAGGAAGAGGAGGAGGAAGAAGAAGAAGAGGAGGAGGAGGAGGAGGAGGAGGAGGAGGCGAAGGAGGAGGACGAGGAGGAGGAGGAGGAGGAGGAGGAGGAAGAAGAAGAGGAGGAGGAGGAGGAGGAAGAGGAGGAGGAGGAGGAGGAGGAGGAGGATAACAAAATATAAAGGAAGAACAAACATCAGCAGACTTGTTGGTCTTGCGAAAGAAGAACTTTTGGTATTTTTGGGACAGGAGGAGAAGGAGGAGGAGGAAAAGCAAAAACACAAAGAAATACAAAAGGAAGAACAAACAGCATAAGACTTTTTGGGCCTTACGAATCTGTATAAGAGAAACTACACTGTCTAATCTAGAGTAAAAGGCAGAGGACAGTAAAGGCGAAGACTCCTGCTCATCCACTGCTCCCTCCAGCCGAGGCTGTCAGGGCTATCGAGTCGTTTCACCCTGATTCCCGTTCGCCCCGGGTCGTTTCGTTAGCTAAATTAGGGAATTATATAATTTAGTCGTATTTGTTATGTTATGTTATGTTATGTTATGTGATGTTATGTTATGTTAGGTTAGGTTAGACGACCCTGGGCGAACGGGAATAGGAGCGACATGACCCGGGGCGAACGGGATTCGGGGCGAAACGATCCGAAACCTTGTCAGGAAAGGAAGAAATAGAAAAACCATGTGGCTTGAAAAAGAACGTAGCTACATGGAATTACTTTTATTAGCACGATATAAGAACTATCACTATTATTACTCCTATCTAGGCGATAACATAAGGTTCAGAACACCAGCAACAAAATCCCCCAAAATATTCGCATAACTTGATAAAATTTATTCACGATAGTGAATAATATCTCAGTTGAGGATTGGAATCAAAGTACTTGTCTAGTCTGTTCTTGAAAGTTGAAAGTGTTATACTGTCAACAAAGTTGAAAGGCAGAAAATTCCAGAGGTAACGTTATGAGGAGAAAGTGGAGGAGGAGGAGGAGGATGAGGAGGAGGAGGAGGAGGAGGAGGAGGAATATTTCTAGGAAGAAGTGGATGAACCAGCAATGTGATATAAAACAAACCAGTAAATAAAAAGATAAAAAAGAAACAAGAGAAAATAGATTAGAAGCAAGAAGACGAATGCAAGGACGAAGACGAATGGGGACGAAGAAGAGAAGAAAAAGAAGAAGAAATAGAAGAAGAAGAAAAAGAAGGAGAAATAAAAGAAGAAGAAGAAAAAGAAGAAGAAGAAGAAGAAGAAGCAGAAGAAGCAGAAGAAGAGGAAGAAGAAGAAGAAGAAGAAGAAGAAGAAGAAGAAGAAGAAGAAGAAGAAGAAGAAAAAAAAAATTGTAAAAAAAGGACAAGACGAACGAGTCAGGACAGCAAGATGAAAGAGAACAAAGAGGAGGAAAAATAGTAGAAAAAACGTGATGAAGATGAAGAGGAAGAAGGAAAAGAAGCAAGAAAGAAGACCAACAAAAAGGAGAACATTAACAACAAAAACAACAAAAAAAGACAGCTAGGAAAAGGACACAAAAAAAAAATATTAAGAATCGAAAATATAAGAAAAAATTGAAGAAATGCACAGAAAAGGAAGTGGTGGAAACTAAGTATAAACAGAATTAGAAATAGAAAAAAAGAAGAAGTAGAAAAGAAAGAAAAAGAGAAAAGAAGAAACAGAGGAAAATAAATAAGTATAAGAAAGAATAATTAAAGGCCAAAATGAAGAAGAATAAGAGGCGAAAGAAGAACATTTATTTTCTATTTTGGTAGAGGAGGAGGAGAAGGAAGAGGAACATAAAGGAACACAAAGGAAGAACAAACAGCATAAAAAATGTTGGTCCTTACGAGGCTGTTTGAGATAACTACACTGTCTAATCTAGAGTAAGAGGCAAAGGATAGTAAAGGCGAAGACTCCTCCCCACCCACAGCTCCTTCCAGGTGAGGTTGGCAGGAAAGGAAGAAATAGATAAACCATGCAGCATGAAAAAGAACGTAACTACATGGAATTTCTTTTATTAGAATGTAATAGGGCCTATCACTATTATTACTTCTTGATCAAATTTATTGACACTTACGAATAATATCTCAGTCTAGGATTGGTGTCAAAATACTTGTCTAGTCTGTTCTTCAAAGGTGTAAGTGTTATACGGTCAACAAGGTATGGTAGGCAGAGAATTCCAGACGTTAACGAGCCGATTGGAGAAGTGTTTGGCTTCATTTATTAAGAATCTTTTACCGATTATCTTGAAACTGTTTCGTCTTGTTATATTCTATTGATCGACACTGAAGTATTCTTCTGCATTGATGCTATCAAATCATTTAAAGATTTTTAACACTTTTATTATATCACATCACACCTCCGCTTTGATAGGTTGAATAAGTTTAGCTGTTTAATTCTTCCTTCATAGGGTACATTTCTCAGCCTTGGAATAATTTTTGTTATTATTCATTGAACTCTTTCTCGCTTATCTCTATCTTTTTTTTGTAATAAGGGGACCAAATTTTACACAGAATTTGAGATGAGATCGTACCAGTGAATTATAAAGTTTTGATATAGCTTTTTCTGATTTATTTTGGAAATCAAATCTTATGAAACTAACCAGTATATTAGCAGTTTCAACTATCTCTGAACAATGCTGACTGGGTTTTTAATCGCTTGATATTATGACACCGAAATCCTTTTTCTTATTAACTGTAGAAAGTTATTGGCCATCCTTTAAATACTGAACGCGATCGTTATGACTTCCAATGTGTAAAACCTTGTAATTATCGACGTTAAATTATATTTGCCACTCGCTGGTCCAACACATTTATCGATCTAGATTTGACTGCAAGGTTTCTCTGTCACGTGTTGTAGTTAATTTACTGGAAATTTTCGTGTCATCGGCAAATTTTGAGATTTTGTGATAGATTGCTTCATCTATGTCATTAACATATATCAAGAACAAAACAGGGCCAAGTACCAATCCCTGCGGTACGCCACTTTAAGCCAGGCCAGCTAGACGAAAAAACATTTAAAACCACACTCAGTTTCCGCTCTGAGAGCCAGTCCTGAACCCAATGGTGAATGTTAACAGAACTACCGTGTGTCAGAAGTTTGTTAAACAATAATTTGTGGGGAACTTTATCAAACGCCATTTGGAAACTCAAATATATGACATCCACTGATCTCCTTTCATCGTACACGTAAAACAATATAATGACAGAAGTCGAATAAGTTAGTTAAGCATGAATGTTTACTATGAAAACCATGTTGTGAGGTATTTATTATTTCATTGCCTTCGAACAATCTCGTCATATTGTCGCGATTGATCGTTTCCATAAATGTTCATATAACCAAAGTCAAGTTAATCGGTCGATAGTTCCTCGATTGTGTCTATTTGAAAGCTGGTGTCATATTAGCAGGCTTACGGTCCAAAGGAACTTTATCAAGTGTTAGAGATATGATAAATATAATTGATAGCAGCTTACGAATTTAATGTTTGAATTTTTTCAAAAGTCTAGGAGTTTTTTGTTTGGCCTAGGAAGAGGAGGAGGAAGAAAAAGAAGTAGAAGAAGAAGAAGAAGAAGAAAAAAAAAATAAAAGCAGGTTAGCATTTTGAGGAAGAAGAGGAGAAGGAAGAAGAAGAAAGAAGAAGAAGAAGAAGAAGAAGCAGAAGAAGAAGAAGCAGTGGTTAGCATTGGGTGTGAGATCGAGTCACCTTTGAATGGTAGTCCAGCGACCCTCGTCTCTGGAACAGGTGATCAGCGACGATTGTAAAGCGTTAATGGTGCGAGACGTTTAATTACATAAAACTTAATTGAGTGAAACGTTAATGGTGTAGAACAACGTTTATTCAGGTTTTTAAGTGATGTCTAACCATGCCGTTACATTTTTATTATTTAATTTTGTTTTTAGAGATCATGGGATCAAAATTTGAAAAGAAGGAGAAGAACGAGGAGGAGGAGGGAAAAGGAAAAGAAAAAGGAGAAAAAAAAGAAGGAAGAAGAGGATGAGGAATGAAGAGAAAGGAAAAGAAGAATAAGTAAAATAAAGTTTCATCTTAACGAATTAAAGAGACTAAAAA
>JAPQNM010000005.1:1441130-1456130 GCA_029783475.1 Metacarcinus magister
ATGATTTTTTAAAATATTGTTTTTGGTAGTATTTGGCATCACATTGTCATGTTTGATCTAAATTGATATGCACATACATGTGACTAATGTTTACTCAATTGGTCGGTAACACTTCGTTTTGCCTCAACTTCCGTTCAGCCAATCACGATGAATCAAAACAACTAACAAACAGCATTGACAACGTATGTATGTATGTGGTGTGTGGTTAGCTAAGGTGGTGACGCCCTGCCCTCCATCTCTTTCCATACTGACTCGTTTATTTATAATTAGCGGAAACTTTCTTATTACTAAATAACAGGCAAATGAATTTGCCATCATCGAATATTGTGTGTAACTCACTTTAACCTTTGGTTTGCCTCGCTGTTACAGTTTTGTTCTTTATTCCATCAGTGTTTGTGTTGTTCTTCACGTTCTCATCCGCGTTCACAACAGGTGTTTTGCAACCCTTACCAATCTGACCTTTGCACTTTCCTTTCTTTCCACGTCTTGTGCCTCACGGACTGTTCATTAGCCACCGTTGAGGTACGCCTAAGCGGTGTAAGCTGTCCGTTTAACCTGCGCCTAAACGTTTAATATTCATAGCCTGACCCTCGCCAGCCGTTAACTGGGTCACTTGCATATCCGGTTGTCGCCAACCAGCCGCCATTACGTTCCCCAGTGTTACGGGAATCAAGCCAGAACGTGAATTTCGTGTTTGAATTCAGCAACTCTGTTTTGTATATCAACTCTGCCACCTCCGTTTTGAAGGAACCAATTACCGCCTTCGCTATAGACGCCCTCACTCTTGACAGCCAATCACCGGCCGTCTTTTACTATACCTACTACCCTCCCACCTTGTATACTTCTCACACACCCACACACCCACCCACTCTGTCTCTTTTCTCTCTCTCTCTCTCTCTCTCTCTCTCTCTCTCTCTCTCTCTCTCTCTCTCTCTCTCTCTCTCTCTCTCTCTCTCTCTCTCAATCACTCCATATTTTCCTCCACGCATCCAGTAAGCCGGGAATTGCAAGCTATAATCAAAAGGGTCCACAACGATCGACGTCCAGAACAAACAATAGCGAAGTGCGGTGCGGCGGGACGAAAGAAAACGGAACGAGTGGTGATAAGTGACCACGCTGTATGAAAGCTTAGAGAGAGAGAGAGAGAGAGAGAGAGAGAGAGAGAGAGAGAGAGAGAGAGAGAGAGAGAGAGAGAGAGAGAGAGAGAGAGAGAGAGGAGTGATATAATTTAAAGATTTGTGTACAATTGATATATAAAAAAAACAAAAACAGAAAAACATCAACCCGCTATAGTACTTATTAGAGTAGCGTGGTGGGATGGTGGTGGTGATGGTGGTAGTGGTGGTGGTGGTGGTGGAGCAGGGAAATGTTTGCTGGGATAAAAGTTGGAATTAGACAAAGGGTGTGTTAGGCCTCCCTCCCCCTGCAGCCCGTCATTGTGTGGGCTCGGGTGTAGGGCGAGATAAAAAGCCTGAAGGGGACGTGAAGGTGTCGAATAGGAAATGAAATGGGCGCCTCTGATGTTCTTCGGTGGAGTTGTTTTAGACGATACAACACAAAATGACTTGAACGGATGTGTGTGTGTGTGTGTGTGGTTGAGAGAGAGAGAGAGAGAGAGAGAGAGAGAGAGAGAGAGAGAGAGAGAGAGAGAGAGAGAGAGAGAGAGAGAGAGAGAGAGAGAGAGATAGAGAGAGAGATGAATGATGTGTAGTTAAAATGTTTCAACGAATGACCTTGGCTAACATCAAAAATCTCGCTGATGATGGAAGAGAGTCAGAACCACAACACTTGTTACTGATTGATGACAGGGAGTTATTGAATACCGTAGAGCTGGACCCAAGCGTGGTCACGGTGCTGGACGGGTTACCAAGGTTATCGTTAATGGTCAAGCAATGTACAGCGTGTGGTGCTTTGCCGCAGTCTTCTCTGGCCAAGATTCGAACCCACAGAGAAGGTTCAGAGGATTGGCATGCACGGTCTAAGCCACTTACCACCGCGGCGCTATTTTCCGCGAGAGTCTTGGAGTAATTTTTTTTTGTGTGTGTGTGGCCAAGAATTCGCCGTCACTTTCCATTTTTGAAGACATACGCTTTCTTGAAACTTGAATGATGGAAGGAAGGGACGAGTGCTCAATAAGATGTGGATGAGTGAAGGAAGAAGAAAGACACATAGAGAGAAAGAGAGAGCGAGAAAGGAACAAGGAAGGAAGAAGAGGAAAGGCAGATGGAAGGAAGAAACCATTGTGAGTGATGTCCGCCATTGCCTAGAAGAATTTCCAGGTCAAGAAACACGGCAGAGGAACCAATTTTTCAATCTCGCAATATCTTTAAGACGAGTGTTGCAGCGGGTGGAAGGGAGGACCAGAGTGAAAGCTTGTGGTGTGTGGTGTGGTGTGCGGGAGGGGGAGGGGGGGAGGGCGGGCGAGGTGCAGCAGGAAGGCAAATAAAAAGTATTGTGAACCTCTGCCTTGACACATCTCACCACCGCGTCGTGACCGGCTGATACTTGCAAATGACATCATGTGAGAGCGAAGCGTAAAAAAAAAAAGTGTTAAATTGTGGCTCAGAAATCGAATAATTTTTTTTTTAAGGACGTCGTGAAGAATGACCTCCTCCTCCTCCTCCTCCTCCTCCTCCTCCTCCTCCTCCTCCTCCTCCTCCTCCTCCTCCTCCTCCTCCTCCTCCTCCTCCTCCTCCTTTTTCTTCTCCTTTGCATCATCATTATTAACGTAGGGAGCATTTGCAAGCCCAATGCAGTGTCTGTCAAGTTCCACGTGTTACTTTTCGGTGCTCCTGCCTACCTATCCGCCCGTCTGTTGTGGGTTTTCCGAATGTTCATGACAGTCGTGCGTATCCTTAAGTGGTCTTACTTCAGTGGTTGAGAGAGAGAGAGAGAGAGAGAGAGAGAGAGAGAGAGAGAGAGAGAGAGAGAGAGAGAGAGAGAGAGAGAGAGAGAGAGAGAGAGAGAGAGAGAGAGAGAGAGAGAGAGAGAGAGAGAGAGTATATATAGAGAGTGTATGTGTGTGTGTGTGTGTGTGTGTGTGTGTGTGTGTGTGTGTGTGTGTGTGTGTGTGTGTGTGTGTGCGCGCGCGTGTGTGTGTATGTCTGTATTTGTATGTGTAATAATAATAATAATAATTAAGTAAATAAACATGCTGGGTGACCATGACCCCCAAAACCACTCACCCAGCATACCCAAACTGCTCGCTTCAGTCTGGGTAGTTGCTGCAAAACACATTGCCTTGTTGTCCGAAGACAATCTGAGCCATTGAGTGAAGGATACTGTCTGATGAGTCTTGTACCTCAGCTTGAACAAACACACACACACACACAGACAAACATACAACAGCTCGTTTAAAATAAGTTATCACCTAAGCCATTAATATAATTTTTAAGTATACTGATGTTACTAAGCCTTCATAATGTCTTCTAGGATTCAGATCAACATTATAGTTTCTAACGAATAAAAAGATTGGTGGTGAAATATATATTGTATGTGTGAAGTGGCAGGCTGTCCTATCTGCTACCCCTCCTCTCCCTTCCTCTCTTCCCTCCTCTCCCCTCCTCCTCCCCTCCTCCAAGCAGTTACCAAGTGGGTTGTGGGGGGAGGGAGTCAGCTGCTTCACTCACTCACTCACTCGCTCATTACGTGTTGTTCAGACGTTCGAAGCACCAGGCAGCCGTCTCGTACCAACCTTTCAGCCTTCCTCTGCCTTACTTCACGAGTCAGTAGTAATAGGATTTGCCGTTTTGGCGTATTAATAATTATCAACTCTGGTTATATTTGGTGATTAAAACCATTATTATAATGAGACGAATAGCTTGGTAAAGAAAAGGTGATCGCTCTCTAGCATATCTGGTTCAGGCTAGTAAACATGACTGACAGTGTTGCTATATAACTATTAAAATTAATAATTATCAAAACATCGTAAAGCAAGGAATTATTACATAACCTGTTGTACTACATGCATTCATAACAGCGTAGCGTTAAAAAAATATTAATAAAAGTTAGATTACATTATTAATTTCAAGGAATAACATAACCTAACATTCACGATCTGTCAAGACCTAGTATTACGCCCTTGCCTAGCTAGCCTTGAGGTCTCGACAGCGGGGCGCCAGCGGGGCATCGGGGAGGTACAAGCCGGTGTGGTTATACTTCCATCCATCTGAACACTGCAAACCATAGCCACACCTCATCTCACCTCACCTCGCCCATCCATCGCTCGTTCATGTATATTTTGTAGTGTTAATACCGTGTGTTAAGAAGAGGATTACCGCCTGTTACCTGTTACCAATTACCTGTTACCAGCGCTGCTATGTAAGTGTTAATACGTAGTTACAATGTTAGTTATCTATACCTGTCTTCCTTCCTTCCTACCTCCTTCTATCAACTTTATGAATGTAGACTAGATGCTAAGTAATCTATATTAGACAAGCGTGATGGAAGGGGTGAGGAGAGGGTAACAGTTTGGTAATAAATATACATGCTGGATGACCATGACCCTAAAAACCACTCACCCAGCATACCTAAACTGCTCGCTTCAGTTTGGGTAGTTGCTGCAAAACACATTGCCTTGTCGTCCAAAGACAATGTGAGCCATCAGGTGAAGGATACTGCCTGATGAGTCTTGAGCCTCAGATTCTGTCCTGTTGCTGGAATAGGAGCTGCGAAGTAGAGTAGCTTGTTTAGGACCTTTTCATGCCCCTCTAAGAGAGCTCTTTTCAGTTATGCCACAGACAGATCTTGGACACACAGCTTGGCAAACACATTTCCTGTGTGTGTGTGTGTGTGTGTGTGTGTAGGTGTGTGTGTATGTGTATGTGTTTGTGTGTGTGTGTGTGTGTGTGTGTGTGTGTGTAGGTGTGTGTGTGTATGTGTATGTGTATGTGTGTGTGTGTGTGTGTTCAGGGAAATCTACCACGCTCAAATTGGTTAATTTTATTTATTTTATCTGAGCGACGTTAACTACCAGCCATGATGGGGTTCCCTGGAGCGCGATTGGTCTCGTGGGGCGCGTCGTGTAATCTAGGAGTTGATTGGTCTATTACCAGTTTTGGGCCGCGTGTCTACTGGGAGGGGTTGTGGGAGGGGGTCGGAGGGATGGGGCAGGGGAAGAAAGGGACAAAGAGAGAAGTTAGGAAAAGTGAGAGAAAAAAGATCCTAACACGTCCAAATTGATGCACATAAACACGTAAGTTTCACCTTCTTAAACACACACACACACACACACACACACACACACACACACACACACACACACACACACACACACATACACATACACACACACACACACTTTGAATGTAAACTTACGTACATAATCACATTCCTTGGGCACTCATGAAAGACGAAGGTGTTTAGATATCTGGATTTAGTATCGACTTTCACGAGGAAGAAAATGCATTGACACCACCAAGAAATCAAATGTGTCTTGCGTATAATCTATACATAAAGTGAGTATTGACCTTCCTCACCACCTTTCTCAGCATCGTATCTACAGTGGAAGAGGTATTATCAGAGAAAAGAATCACAGTCTGCGTATGTCCTGTCGCTGCGAATTTGGAAGTGACATTGTTTACCTACAATTACTGTGCCGCACCCTAGAGACCCTTGACGCCTTTCTTCCACTTGCTCCTTTTGATCTTCACTTGCTTTTTTGGAGGGTGACTCAAGCACCATCTTAGTGGACCCCAGGCGAGGAGGAATAAGACTTGTACTCTATTCCTACTTCTCGCATCACTCTTCTCCTCGCCTTGTTGGTCTTTTTTTATTTTTATCGACAGTAACAGTAAAGTGGGGGGACAGGCTGTAGCTGAGCGTAGCTGCGGACGCGCATCTCCCGTCGCATTGGTCTTTGAGCCTGCAGTGAAATTTAATCCGTTACCCCGGGACACAGGGCCACTGTGATATCCAAGTTTCCGCAGTTTACCTTCCCCAGGTTTCCCTAGGTACCCATTTATCGAATAATTCGTTTGGGAGGATGAACAGCTGGGTGAGCTGTGCTCCGACTGTCTTCATCCAGGATAGAACATAGGGCAATGGATTCGTAGTCAGACGTGTTAACCACTGCACCACTGAGGCGCTAATCGACTGTGTCGACAGTGATACAATAATAAATGCAATAAATACAACTTAATAAATAGAAAATGTAATGCAATACAATGCAAAAGATACAATAAAATAAATACAATAAATAATACAAAATATATACAATAATAAATACAATTAATGCAATGATAAGTACAATAACTATTATAATAAATACAATAATAAATAGAGTGTTACAATGTTTAAGAATGATACAATGATAGATAGTAATACATTAATAGGTAAAGATTCGTTTCATGACCCACTCTATATTTTGGACAAAACTATTTTTTTCTGATAGATTTTGATGTGTTTTGAATTAATATGATGTTTGTTTGTTATGACATGTAGCCAATTTTTTTCTCTCAATAAATGGAAGGTAAAAATTGCCACAAAAAAAGTCAGATTAATTCAAAGCCATCAAAATCAATAAAAAACAATAGCTTTGTTAGCATAACCTTCCCAGAGCTGCAATAAGCCTAACCAAAACTAACCCAACCAAACCTAATCAAACCTAACTAAATCTAATCAGACCTAACTAAGCCTAACTAAGCCTAACAAAACCTAACTAAACCTAACTGAACCCAACCAAACCTAACTAAACCTAACCAAACCTAACTAAACTTAACCAAACCTAACCAAACCAAACTAAACCTAACTAAACCTAACCAAACCTTACCAAACCTAACTAAACCTTACCAAACCTAAGCCAAACTTACCTTATGCATAATTTGCGTGGGTGTAGAGTTCACCAGCCCTCTTAAGGAAGTAATGAACTCTTTCTTCCTTGGGGTGCGCTCCGCTAAATAAGATATCACTGCATCGCCAATACTCCAAATTTGAACTGAATCTCTCCGGCCAGTCCGCCGTGGGCGATATGAAATAATGAGATGTGATTGGCTCAAGAAGTCATGTGACTAAAAACTGAATTTCATTGGCTCTCATGACACGTAACTCCATGTGTTCCTGCAAGATGTCACTATCATAACCATAATGTCGCAAATTTTTTAATATTTTCAATATTTACGAAATATTAATTATTCATAATTTTTCTTCTGTGATTCAGCGGCATAACTGTTTGAGATGATCTGAACAAGTTTCTGAGGTTGAATTTGCAGTGCATTATAAAGATAAGAAGATATCGAATGGGTCATGAAACGAATCCTTACCCAATGCAGTGATACAATAACTGCAAGCTTGTGTGTTTCTGTAAATCACAACAAGACGCTTTCTCATTACCCAACCAGGTGGCGGGGAGAACACCAGCATGTGCCCATGTGAACAAGGGTACATGTACTACACAACTTCATTACTGTACTACTAGATGTCTCTTATAGGTGACTGTAGACGAATGGACGTGTGTTGCAGCTCGTCTGTGCCACTTCGATTTCCACCATTCGTTTGTTTTTATCAGTTGTTGAAAAAAAAGTGTGACAGTTCGTGAGTGTGATTAGAAACACACACACACACACACACACACACACACACACACACACACACACACACACACACACACACACACACACACACACACACACACATACACACAGAGACATACCTCTTTAAGAATTCGCCAGGTGTTTGTATAGCGGATCTGGGCAAGTAAAGCGGATTTAGCGTGAGTGACCACAAATATTAGCAGAATTTCGTTAGCGGGCTGCTGGCAGGGTACACGTGAGAGCTGGTTTCCTCCTCCTCCTCCTCCTCCTCCTCCTCCTCCTCCTCCTCCTCCTCCTCCTCCTCCTCCTCCTCCTTCTCCTCCTCCTATATAAATTCCATGATAGTTTGTCTATGCTACATGCATGCTATGCTCCAGCTTCGGCTGGAGGGAGAGATTGGTGGGGAGGAGCCTTCCTCTTTGCTGTCCTTTGGTCTCTATCAAGTAGATATTATAGTAGTAGTGTAGCCACACGGACAGCCTCGTTAGATCCAGGAGGACTGTTGCTGACTGTTCTTCCTTTGTACTCCCTTGTACTCTTTTGTCCTCCTCCTCCTCCTCCTCCTCTTCCTCCTCTTCCTCCTCCTCTTCCTCCTCCTCCAGGTACTCGTCTCCCTCAGTTCACGTTCACATACCCTGTATAAATTCCCTTCTGATGGAACAGACTCGCTTCCTTTCCTCGTTTTGTGTCATGATGTCATTTCCCTTTGTTTCTCTTTATCACTCCTCCTCCTCCTCTTCTTCTTCCTCCTCCTCCTCCTCCTCCTCCTCCTCCTCCTCCTCCTCCTCCTCCTCCTCCTCCTCCTCCTTCTCCTCCTCCTCCTTGTCTTCTCATCCTTCTTCTGACACTCTTATTCTGCCTGTTTTCATTCCTCTTTGTCTCCCTCCTCTCGTTACCTTTCTGTCTTTGCCTGTCTCCTGTCTTTTTGCCTCGCCCTCTTGCTGCCCTCCCTGGCTCCCTCACACACTTTTGCAAAATAAATTAATTTGTCCTAGATTCTCCTCTTCTTCCTCTTCTTCCTCCTCTCGTTTTGTTCCTGCACCATTTTTATTATTAGATTTTATTACCATTATATTTTACGTAATACATTTGTTCTTTTTATGTATTAGTTTGATTGCTTGTTATCTGTTTTTTTTCTCTGTTTGTGCACTTTGTTAGGTGCACAATGTAGGTGTTTTGTGTAGGTCAACTGGGCTTTTGCAGCATCCTTATTTTCATATGTTCTTATATTCTTATGTATATGGCCGTACACCATCTTGTTTAGTATTCGAAAAAAATAAGCAAGTCGGGAAGAAAATATATGTTCAACCTTGGCAAGAAATATGTGGTTGAAAAATAGTAAATGTTTCACAATTACGTGATGTTATTTATATAATTTTTCCTTTATAAACTTTTTTTTTTTCTTCGTTTGTCTTCCTTAATTTATTCTCCATTTCAATTTGTGAGTTTGAGTCATATAACAATATAATGTCTTCAAAGTTTTATTTATGAAATATGTTGTTGCGAGTCTTTACGTTGAAAGTTTTAATATCTTCTGAAGCTTTTTTTTCATTGCATAATTTTTCATTTTTCTTATTTTCAAGACTTGTTTTCATTCGCCATTTAACTACCACTACCACTGTCAAACCTATTATTGTCTACTTGAGAACTTGTATCCTGTAGAGAAAGAAAGATAGATAGATAGATAGATAGATAGATAGATAGAGAGAGAGAGAGAGAGAGAGAGAGAGAGAGAGAGAGAGAGAGAGAGAGAGAGAGAGAGAGAGAGAGAGAAAAAAAAAGATCTTCATATTTCCACTACACACGTTTGTTTAGTTTGTTTATAGCATGTTGTAGTTTTCACCTTGCCACTGGTTGTTCAGCTGCCGGCCAGTGACGACGACTCTGCGCTGCACATATTATAACTTTGCGCAAACCTTGACATGTATCGAACACAAGAACATCAATGCAATACTTTCCTTATCATCTGAAGGAAAATAAATAAAACAAACAACGTGGAATAGCGACACTTGGAATCTTTTTGGGTTTTCTTGGTTAGCGTCCATCTGGCTGGGAATTAGGTGGTGGCTGTGGTGTTGCAGCCAATACAGGTTAAAGGTGATGGCGGGAGAATGTGCTGCGTCCCTGGTGTTGAGGTGTTAAGTGCTGCATGCAGGTGAGGGGGTGGGAGCTACGCAGGGTGAGGTGTGTGTATGTGGGCTGCGCGGTGCATAGGGCAGAGGTGGGATGTGTATGCTATGCTATGGGCGCTGTTTGAGGCTACGCACACACACACACACACACACACTCACACTTTCTATCACACACACACACACACACACACACACACACACACACACACACACACACACACACACAACACACACACACACTCACATAAGAGAAAGGGGAGACTTTATAGCAGTGTATAGAGCCTCAAAAGGTCTAGAAAAATTGATTGAGAAGATATGTTTGTGTGGGACGACAGAAATACAAGAGGACACGAGAAGAAACTGAAAAGGACTACATGCAAGAGAGACATAAAAAAATACAGCTTCCCATGTAGAAGCATAGAAGTCTGGAATAAACTTGATGCAGATGTGATTATTGCAAGAACAATTCATGATTTCAAAAGGAAAACTGGATAACAGTAGATTTAGAGACAAGACAGTACGAGCACAGCTCTTTTCCTGTATATTACAACTAGGTAAATACAGCTAGGTAAACACACACACAAACACACACACACACACACACACACACACACACACACACACACACACACACACACACACACACACACACACACACACACACACACCACTCTCCTGGATCAGTGGTTAACGTCTCCGCCTATCACCGGCAAGGCGTGGGTTCGAACCCCGCTCAGGTCGCTAAGGATTTTTCACTGACAGGGAGTGGTTACTGTCCCCCTTGAGCAAGGGGATGGGGATGTGTGATGTGTGAGAAGTCTCAGCCTTACCCATAGATCCGTCCCTATGAACTCTGACTTCTTTTGCGGAGGGTAATGGCTGATGATCACGAGTCCAGCACGTGATCATCCAGACCATGGTGAATAACACACATAACTGTAGGGGTGATAAGGGAAAGGGGAAAAGGGAAGGTCAGGGTCGGCATACAGAAGGGTGAGAATGGGCAGCGTTCTCCTCCCCTTCCTTCGCCTGTCTCGATAAAGATGTGTAATTATATTTTCATGCTGAACTAATTAATGATGTGGTCTAATTAGATATTGCAGGTAATTTGTACACTAATTAAACCTTATTCAACATTACATTCCCTGGATCACCGGTACATCCCCCACAGCACTTTTTTTTTCTTTTATTTCTTACAACTCGATATAGCTCGTTCTCCTTCTCCTTCTTCCTCGAGAGAGAAGAGAGAAAGAGAGAAGAGAGAGAGAGAGAGAGAGAGAGAGAGAGAGAGAGAGAGAGAGAGAGAGAGAGAGAGAGAGAGAGAGAGAGAGAGAGAGAGAGTAACGCAAACACACACACACACACACACACACACACACACACACACACACACACACACACACACACACACACACACACACACGCCGTCCTTTACAAGTGAGGGAGTCAGGTCTGGGTCTCCACCTGCATGTGATTGTTTGGTTGATTGTTTATTATGGCGTACTTTGCAAAGTTATAATGACTCTCTCTCTCTCTCTCTCTCTCTCTCTCTCTCTCTCTCTCTCTCTCTCTCTCTCTCTCTCTCTCTCTCTCTCTCTCTCTCTCTCTCTCTCTCTCTCTCTCTCTCTCTCTCTCTCTCTCTCACGCATTCACGCACTGGTACAATATTTACAATGCCAAATAAGGCTTCCTTCTCCCTGTTGAATTATCCAGACTATGTTTTCCGTAATCCAATAATAAAATGTAATTAGGCTTTCTATATGTAGATGGGTGACGCGGCCCTTCATTTGGCGGCTAACAAACATTAATGGGCCGCTGCTGCCTCCGCCCGACCAGGCTGTCGCTCCTGAGACTTGTCTGCCTCGCTGCCTCAAGGAATACTGTAAACCCTTCTCTACGCCTTGCCTTGATTACATTCTCTCTCTCTCTCTCTCTCTCTCTCTCTCTCTCTCTCTCTCTCTCTCTCTCTCTCTCTCTCTCTCTCTCTCTCTCTCTCTCTCTCTCTCTCTCTCTCTCTCTCTCTCATTAATATGTAACTCTTATGTATAAAAAAATATCCTGAGCCAGCTGCGTTTCCCGGTTTTGTAAGATGTCTGTATGGGTCTTTCTTGTCGGGTGCTGATGGTTGGTGGTGCAAGAGGGCGGGCGGGGCGGGGCGGAACGGGGCGTGGGGCGAGGCCTCTGTGTTGGATGCCGCTTTGTGTATAATAATCTGTTAGGTCCTACTGATTTATGTGGCTATTTGGTGATGCTGTTGGGTTAATCTGATCACCCGGTTGTCCGCTGGGTTGCTAATTGTTTCGTTATGGAGGACAGGTTTGATATCACTATGTTTGGCTTCGTTTTAGTGAGGATAAATTTTTTTTTCTCTGTTGCGGTGTATTTGGTTGGTTTCTGTTGTTGCTCGTAGTTCAAGATTCTTTGTAGCTCCACCTTTCCTGGTGCGCCTGAATGTCTTTGTGGTGAAGTGCCGCCATTATCACACCGCTAACCTCTCCCTCTAATCCTCTATACACTTAGCTTTACCTTCACTCATTCGCCTTTACCATAGGTGTTTAACTGCACCATTACTATCATCTTTACCTGTAGCAGCTCTCACCTGTAACGCTGTGCCTCCCCACTTCAGTTCCTTCACCTCACTCTGCCCTACCCTCTAAATAGTGGTCTTTTCTCCCTTCTCTACTGTTCATCAAGTACGCGAAGAACGGGGGAGGAGGGGCGGTGAGCCTGTCCCTCCTGCAGCAACTCAATCTCCGTTCCCTGTTAGTCTGTTTGTATCTCCTCCCTGTATATAGTTTTACTCGTGGCTGAAGTCCGATGCAATTGGAACAATTTTCATGTCAAAAGAAAAAAGAAATACATAAAAAAAATGAAACGTCTGCAGTGGAGAGAACGGAGAGAGGGGAGTGTGTGTACGTAAATTTTTCGTTGTTTCTGTAAAATTGAGCTTTTATCATACAAGGGAAATTTAATGAAAATTTTATAAAGAGCTTTTATTTTGAACTCAGAGAAGGGAGAAAAACGGGAAATGAATCACGAACATGGAAGGGTGAGGCAGGCAGGCAGGCAGGCAGGCAGGCAGGCAGGCAGGCAGGCAGGCAGGCAGGCAGGCAGGCAGGCAGGCAAGCAGGCAGGCAGGCAGGCAGGCAGGCAGGCAGGCAGGCAGGCAGGCAGGCAGGCAGGCAGGCAGGCAAGCAGGCAGGCAGGCAGGCAGGCAGGCAAGCAGGCAGGCAGGCAGGCAGGCAGGCAGGCAGGCAGGCAGGCAAGCAGGCACAGGGAGGGAGGATCGTCTCATCCCGTCCCGTCAGGTTTTATTGCCGGCCGGGCCGGGCACCATGCAGCGTGCTGCATGGTGAAGTACTAACGTTTTGTTATACATAAAAGAGTTGAATTTACAACCATGATTACTATACTGTGGGAGATACACAAAGCGTCATGTCTTTTTGTAGGTATGTGCAGTGAGCAGGCAGCTTAGACGACGGTCACAACGTCAGTGAAGAATGACAAAACAGAAACTTCTTGAGGCTTTATTAAGCTACATCTACTTGAGTCCTGCGTCAGTATTTATTACACCTTTCATCGCTTCAGACCAATTCCACAATCTCGCAGATATGTCTTAGGGCTCGGAGTGGATGTGCTGACACAGCTTATACTCGTGTCGGGAGAGTATTAAGTGATGCTATCAAACGTTACGACAACCATATCATGATTAGCTGGAGTCCTTTGGGTCCGTCATGCCGTGTCTGCCTTCTGGTGGCGGTTTGTCTAACTCCCTGAGACTTTGCGTGACCAAGAATTCGACTGGAAAGCTTTTTTCATCAATAATGGACATTTCGTGATTAAAAGCTCAAGATAAAGGTAGTTTGTGCAGCCGCTGCCAGAAAGTTAGGAGTCAGTCAGATGGATCCTTCTCTTTCCGTTCCCAACCATCTCTCTCTCTCTCTCTCTCTCTCTCTCTCTCTCTCTCTCTCTCTCTCTCTCTCTCTCTCTCTCTCTCTCTCTCTCTCTCTCTCTCTCTCTCTCTCTCTCTCTCTTCCCGGTAAGTCATTCAAACTTTCGCCTTTATTCCCTGCAGTCCTGACAGAATTGCCAAAATAATAAAGGAGAAAATGTTGGTGATCAAATGACTCACCTTGAGGAAAAGTGTTGCCTTGCAGGAATGTTGATGTGGACTTATTGGGGAACCTTCAACACCCTCCCACCCTCCTCTCTACTACACTCCATCACTCGCCTTCCTCCCTCCCGTGGCTTCTGCTTCCCGCCCTTCCCACCCTTCAGAGTGGCTTAGTTTCCGTCTGAGGCTTGAAGAGTTTATGTAGGGTTGCGGCGTCGCCTTGTTAAATTACCGTCGTAGTGGAAGGTTGCACATCCCTCCTTCACCCCTTTGTTCAGGGTGCTTCTCCTTCGGTCGTGATGAGGAGGGAAGGGAAGGGAATAAAATGGAATTAAATAATAAGATTTTTAAGGTTTTGGTGGTGTGTGTGTGTGTGTGTGTGTGTGTGTGTGTGTGTGTGTGTGTGTGTAATGATCATAATAATAATAATGATAATAATGATGATAAACGGTTTATTTGAAATTGCAGCCATAAGCTGAAAATGTACATTCTAAAATTACTTAATTCAAAATGTGAGGAATGGAAGACTTTTTTTTCAAACATTGGAATAGTCAATAAATTAGTGTTAGTGTTGTGATAGGTGGTGTGTGGTGGGTCCAGTACAGTCCTGCAGGTCCGCTTCACGACTTTGTCCAGCCGCTGGCGCTGTGTGGTGACGGTGGAGCAGCACCTTGGAGGCCGGGGATGCACTCAAGTCTGGGTAGCAGACACACTTGCGAGCAGCTCATGTGCGATAACCCCATCGCCTTCAGGTGTTGGGGAGGCGCAGCCTGTAGGAGGCCGACGCGACGAGGCAGTTGCCGGTTGGTGCTCGGGGCGGGAGGCAGATAACACAGGGTGTTGGATAGAGGTGCAGCTGCATGCATGGGATGGTGGTCCAGGGAAGGGTCAACAAACATAGATAGGCCCGATAGGCGTCTCAAACGGTCTTAGCCAGTCAGGTCAAGGTCAACCCACTCCATTTCACTGTTGGTCCTTTTTATACTTTTTATATTTTCTTTGTTCTTTATTGGTTTTTTTTTTACTGTGGTGTGTGTTCATTCCACATCTCACTGAGGGACTGGGTAGGGTAAGGATGGGGTGGGTGGGAAATTCGGTTAACAGAGTGACCGTGGCAATTCTGAGGAGCGCCCAGTACACACGTCTTCACCCCATGAGGTCGAGTGTGGGTGTGTGTGTGTGTGTGTGTGTGTGTGTGTAAGCATGTGTGTAAGCATGTGTGTGT
>JAPQNM010000005.1:1461130-1463630 GCA_029783475.1 Metacarcinus magister
ATTA
The DNA here is from genome assembly GCA_029783475.1 of Metacarcinus magister. Classification (NCBI taxonomy): domain Eukaryota; kingdom Metazoa; phylum Arthropoda; class Malacostraca; order Decapoda; family Cancridae; genus Metacarcinus; species Metacarcinus magister. Next base: position 1,461,135 of record JAPQNM010000005.1, read on the forward strand.
TCATTATTATTATTATTACGTTCAGACACAGTGTTGCCAAATCCTCATCACTGGTGCTAAATCTCGTAATTATCCAGCCTCACTACAGCCATCCCCCCCAACCCCACCCTAACCCCCTCAACCTCCCACCCCCACCCCACTCCACCCTCACATACGCGACACTACCCTCCTTCCTCTCCCTTGCCGTGAGAGTGCCATCCCATCTCTCCCATCGCTTCCCTCCCTTAACCCTCTTCTCGTTAAATATCCTCACTAGAACTCTCTCTCGTTAAGCTGGCTCGTTGGGGCTCTCTCTCTCTCTCTCTCTCTCTCTCTCTCTCTCTCTCTCTCTCTCTCTCTCTCTCTCTCTCTCTCTCTCTCTCTCTCTCTCTCTCTCTCTCAAGTGTGTGTGTGTGTGTGTGTGTGTGTGTGTGTGTGTGTGTGTGTGTGTGTGTGTGTGTGTGTGTGTGTTTACCCCTCATGTAGTCTTTCCACCCTCTTCCAATTCTCTTATCTTCTTTACCCCACTCCTCCTATTAGCGCCCTCCTCTCTTTCTCTTCCTTCCCTTAGATACCTCCTCCTCCTCCTCCTCCTCCTCCTCCTCCTCCTCCTCCTCCTCCTCCTCCTCCTCTTCCTCCTCTTCCTCCTCCTCTTTTTCCTCTTCCTCTTCCTCCTCCTCCCCCCCTCATCCTCACCGCCACTCTGCCCTTCGCCTCCACCGTCGGGAATGAGCCTCAATTTTGCCTAATGACACGTTTCAGAATACAAAGAAAAAATAATTGATTTCAGTGGGAGTGATTAGTTAACGAGGATGAATTACAGTGTTTGTTGGGGATTGATGGGAGAGATAACTTGTGTCACCTCTCTCTCTCTCTCTCTCTCTCTCTCTCTCTCTCTCTCTCTCTCTCTCTCTCTCTCTCTCTCTCTCTCTCTCTCTCTCTCTCTCTCTCTCTCTCTCTCTCTCTCTCAGATGTCTCTTCCTTCTTCCTCCACTCAATGTCTGCGTTCGTCTCTACAAAGTGAGGTCTTTTGACAGCATGATGTTCCTACTCCTCCTGGTCCTCCTCCTCCACCTCCTCCTTCTCCTCCTCCTCCTCTTGCCTTTTACTGATTTTCTTTCTCGTCTTCCTCTTCCGCCTCGTTCTCTATTATTTCTTATTTCTTATCCCGTGTTAGATTTTTATGTTCTTCCATTTTTTCTTCTTCCTCCTCCTCGTGCACCCTTTTTGTTTTTGGTAGCAATAGCGGTAGATTACGTCTGTTTTCTCACTTTCCTGTAAAAAAAATCCATGCTAGTTTGTCCATACTACATGGTATCACTTCCTATTCCGGCCAGCTTTATTTGAAGGGAGGGGTGGGTGGGGAGGAGCCTTTCACTTTGCTGTCCTCTTGTTTCTACCGAGTAAATATTATAGAAATTAAAGCGTAGCCACAAGGGCAGCTGGAATATTACTGTTTGTTCTTCCTTTGTACTCGCTTGTATTCCATATCCTCCTCCTCTTCCCCTCCCTCTTTTCTTCTAGCTCCTTCTCGTTCTTCCTGCTCCTCTGTCTTTATCACCACCTGCTTCTCGTCTTTTTCTTCCTTTTCCTTTTATGCTGTTACTTGTCATTTTGCTCCACTTCTTCTTCTTTTTCTTCTTCTACTTCTTCTTCTTCTTCTTCTTCTTCTTCTTCTTCTTCTTCTTCTTCTTCTTCTTCTTCCTCGTTCTCCTCCTCCTTCTTCCAGACACCCTCACTACCGGAGAAATGGTTTATATCACCATTCATCTCAAGGTCAAACTGTTTACCATCTGAAAGTAGGAAAAGGAAGGAGAGGAGGAGGAGGAGGAAAAGGAGGAAGAAGAGGATTACTAAGGATTACAAAGGATATCCCAAAAAGCAACATACTTTCAGGTTCTTATTAGACTGTTTGTTTGCCGTAATCTTACTTGCTGGAATGAGGGAAAGGATAGTACAGTTAAAAGGCTCCTCCCCATCCATCCTTCCCTCCGAAAAAGGAAGTGATAATGTAGCCATGAAAAACTTACATGGTATTTGTGATGAAAGTGAGGAAAATTAGTAGTCTACTTCTAATTGTTGTGCACAGGTGAAAGGATGATTCGGTAGCCTTGCTTGGCGCTTTCTGGGAAGGCAGCAGTCAATCAGGTACCCAGCTCCGTTCAATCTACTGTGTTATTGATTGTGTTATGCTTCCCCTTTCAAGACGTCGTACAGTGACCCTTGGTAAATATCTTGAGTCCCGAAGATTGTACCAGGAATCACCCGAGGAGGAGGAGGAGGAAGAGGAGGAGGAGGAGAGGAGAGGAGGAGGAGGAGGAGGAGGAGGAGGAGGAGGAGGAGGAGGAGGAGCAGGAGAAAGAGGAAAGTGTGATTAATGACTATGAAGAAAAGGAGAAGGAAAACAGCGCAAGTAAAAGAAAAAGAATAGGAAGGGGAAGAGTAAGAGGAATCCATCCAAGTCATAAGTCACACACCTCTTGTAGGTTATTTTATTTATTTATTTATTATTATTTT
>JAPQNM010000005.1:1476130-1481130 GCA_029783475.1 Metacarcinus magister
AAATGGTCGTGATCGCTAAGTCATGGGTTCTGAGGGAAATAATAACCATGCCATCGGTGGAATTCGCAAAACAGACATGACGTGCTCTGCAAGACAAAACTCACAATTCTGCAATAAAATTTAGCCTAATATAAAGAAAATAATGTTTAATCCTACATAGTGAAGGTGTTAATAAAAGTGATAGAAGAACGTGCTTGTTTACCTATTAAAGTATCCAGATTTTGAGTCAGTATCTTCGCAAAACTCTTCTATTTAAAGCCTGACTAACTTGCTGACTTTGAGAGTGAAACAAATCAGTGTCGTACTTCACAAAACGAATGAATCCATCAACAAAACACCAATCCGCGGCACCTCCTCAACACGGAGTCCCCGAATGATCGACTTGATGCTACCGACGAGACACCTGGAAGCAAATAAATGAAGTTCCTGAAGGATGATGAAAAACATATCTTGCAAACACATGAAAACTTTGCCACAAACCAAGTTAATACAGAAGACTGTGAGGTGACGGATGATGATAGACATTAAGAAAGACTGAATGATGTTAACTAAAAGGTCTTTGTGTAATTGAGTTAGAGAGAGAGAGAGAGAGAGAGAGAGAGAGAGAGAGAGAGAGAGAGAGAGAGAGAGAGAGAGAGAGAGAGAGAGAGAGAGAGAGAGAGAGAGAGAGAGAGAGAGAGAGAGAGAGAGAGAGAGAGAGAGAGAGTGAAAGGGGTTTAAGTTCTCGGAAACTTAGCCATTAATTTCATGTTAGAATAAAAAAAGGAAATTCGAATAAAAAACAAGTCGATAAATTGTTGGAGCGTCCCGGCGGTGGACGTGTGGAGGAACAAAAAGTGACCATTTCCGTCCACAAGATGTCTTCGATCAGGACGGGAAGCAGCGGTTTGTCTGCTGAGGGGACGTGACACCTCCACGTGCTGTCTGTTGGCTGGGATGTCACTCTGCCAACGTGTATGTGTGTGTGTGTGTGTGTGTGTGTGTGTGTGTGTGTGTGTGTTTGTAGCAGCAACTAGCACGCGGGCAAATCCTTAAGGCAATAGGATTCTGGGTTTTACAACATTACCAGATAGGAAAAAGAGAGAGGAAAAAACTTGATCCTTCACAGGCGATAAGGATGACAGAACCATTAAACTTTCCTTTTTTTCTGCCAAAGGAGATCTACACGAAAAAGAAAGAAAGAACAATTGTAGTACCGTTTGGTGAGCCTGATGGATACTTTGGTCACACTACCGTCACCACCGCCGGTAGGAAGCAGCACGTAATCCATTTTCTTTAGAGCTCCATTACAGTGGCGGTGGGTGTGGGTGTGGGGGGAGGGGATGCACCGTGATGCCGTGAAGCACATCGTATTCTTTTAAGTTCCGCGGGTGTGATAAGGGCAGGACCAATATTACCAATACCTGCCTGTGTCCGTCAGTCCTCTTGTTGTAACGTTGTGCTGCTGGCCAAGGACAACCACTTTTTAAACCATAGAACACAGTAAAGGAGAGAAAGAAAAAAACTATAAAAAATGGTAATACTTAAACCAAATTACGAGTTTTATAGACGCAATTTAAGTGAATGAAGTTGACCTGAACGGTGTCCTTAGAAAATTTTCAAAAGGGTTGTGCCCGAAGCCATTTTCCCATCATGGAAGTAATGAGATCACTGGCCGGGTGAGAGGCGCCGCATGATTGGGAATTTGCCAACGTTACGCTAAGCCTCGCAGGAAGACGAAAAAAAAATGTTAAGCTCACCGCCTCCCCATTTTAGGCTTACGACACAGCATAGTGGGAAATTGTGTTTTTTGTTTATTTATTTTCTACGATATATGAAAGTCATGTGTATACTACCTAATTTTATGTTTTTTCTGTGTGTGTGTGTGTGTGTGTGTGTGTGTGTGTGTGTGTGTGTGTGTGTGTGTGTGTGTGTGTGTGTGTGTGTGTGTCTGTGTGTGTGTGTGTGTGTGTGTGTGTGTTTGTTTGTTTTCCTGTCTGTCTGTTTGTCTGTCTCTGTTTTCTCTCTCTGTTTTCTCTCTCTGTTTTCTCTCTCTGTTTTCTCTCTCTCTCTCTCTCTCTCTCTCTCTCTCTCTCTCTCTCTCTCTCTCTCTCTCTCTCTCTCTCTCTCACAGACACTTATTCCACCCACCACCCACCACACACACACACACACACACACACACACACACACACACACACACACACACACACACACACACACACACACACACACATAAACACATACATACACGTACATATACGAGTTCACACCAAACTCCTATCATCCAACGTAGTAAATTTTTTTCATTATAAAGTTGCCATTTTCACACGTGGTTGATAGTATTATGATGTACACTCCAGGAGCAGCAGCTTTGTGTTCCCTCCAGTGATGTGATGTCAATGTTACGTTGGGAAGCAATAGCCGTCACGTGCAATGCTAGACGTCCTCAAAATCCTCCACATGACTTGTCTAGATCAGCGTGACGTGTACGTAGATCTAGCAGTAGGGAGGCCCTCCATAAGCAGAGCACCAGAGTGTGAGCATGTGTCAAGTAAAAGACGATTCGCAGTAGTAGGCAGGATAGCAGCCATGACTGGGTCCTGTAACACCCTTGTGCAGGAAAAAAAATCCTATTGATTTAGAGAAGTAGAGAACATACATCAGTCAACCATCAAGGGGAGAGAAATTTGTATATATATATATATATATATATATATATATATATATATATATGTACATGTATATATTATATATATATATATATATATATATATATATATATATATATATATATATATATATATATAATATATATATATATATATATGTGTGTGTGTGTGTGTGTGTGTGTGTGTGTGTGAACATAAGACAATAAAGTGGCTACAAAAGGCCAGTTGACCTACACAAGGCAGTTCCTGTGCATCTAACACTTACAATTTTTTTCTTCATCCATTGAAATGTCCAGCCTTTTCTGAAAAGTATCTACTGTTCCGCCATATACCACATGCTTGCTGAGTTTGTTCCACTTCTCTACTACCCATTTAGTGAACCTATTTTTGTCTATATCTTTCCTGTATCTGAACTTTTCTAGCTTGAAACCATTTGTTTGTGTTCTTACTTTCTCCTTGACTATGAGAACCTTATAGATGTCCCCTTTGTTGAAACCCTTGACCCATTTAAAAACTTCTATCAGATATCACCTCACCATACGTCTTTCTAAAGACTGTAGATTGAGGTGTTTTAATCTGTCCTTGGAAGTTAAGGTCGATATCCTCTGGATCATTTTAGTCATTCTTCTTTGTACTACTTCTAGCTAATTGATATTCATTATGTAGTACGGAGACCAGAACTGCACAGCATAATCTAAATGAGGCCTAACTAACGCTAGGTAAAGTCTTAGTATTACATTTGCTGATCTATTACATACACTCCTGGTAATGATATCCAGTTCCCTGTTAGCTCTGTTTCTGGCACTAATACACTGCTCCCAAGGTCTCATGTTCTGACTTACCAACACTCCTAAGTCTTTTTGATATTACATGACATGAGAACCATACACCATACATGGACGGATAAGGCCCCTGTACAGAGCAAGCAGCTAGGAGGAAGAGAAAAATGGACGCAAACGCCATAGGACACATAACTTCTTGGAAGCTGATTTAGCAAGAGGAGATATATTAAATTGCCAGTTTAGATTTTTAGCAAAGGATATACCAAGTGTGCTTAATGTGAAGCAGGGGCGCAGTTTAATGTCATTGAAGAAAAGGGGATAGTTATCTGGAAGGTTATGTTGAGTAGATAGTTGTAGAAATTAAGTTTTTGAGGCATTGAGCAGAGCCAGGTTTGCTCTGCCCCAATCAGAAACTACTGAAAGATCAGAAGTTAGGCGTCCTATAGCATCTCGCCTTGAACTACTTAATTCTTGTTGGGTTGGGCGTCTGTTGTACGACATTGAAAAATGCAAGGTGGTGTCATCAGCATAGGAGTGGATAGGGCATTGAGTCAGATTTAGGAGATCATTGAAGAATAGTAGAAAGAGAGTGGGTGATAGGACAGAACCCTGAGGAACACCACTGTTGATAGTTTTAGGAGAAGAACAGTGACCGTCGACTACAGCAGCAATAAAACTGTCAGAAAGGAAACTGTTGATGAAGGTACAGAGAGAAGGATATAATCCGTAGGAGAGTAGTTTAGAAATTAAAGATTTATGCCATACTCGATCGAAGGCTTTTGATATGCAAAGCCGACAACAAAGATTTTACTGAAGTCCCTGAAAGAGTATGACCAAGACTCAATTAGAAAAGCAACAACAGTAGACCAGGCTTTTTCGGAAACCGTACTGGCAATCAGAGAGAAGGTTGTGAGCTGATAGATGCCTCATTATCTTCTTATTAAGAACAGATTCAAAGGCTTTAGAAAGGCAGGAAATCAAAGCCATAGGGGGTCAGTTTAAAGGATTGGAGCGGTCACTCTTTTTAGGGACAGGTTGAATGCGAGCAAACTTCCAGCAAGAAAGATCGGTAGAAGTAGAGAGACACAGACGAAAGAGTTTGACCAGGCAGGGAGCGAGCTTGGAAGCACATTTTTTGAGAACAACAGGTAGGATTCTATCCGGACCATAAGCTTCCCGAGAATCAAGGCCAGAGAGGGCATGGAAAACGTCATAATGAAGAATTTTATTTAAAGGGATGAAGAAGTCAGAGGGTGGAGTAGGAGGAATATGCCCAGTATCATCCAAAGTAGAGTTGGTAGCAACTTCTGGTTGAAGTAAAGGAGGGAAAGATGAATAAGTAAAATTGTTGGAGATATTATTGGCTAGATGCCAGAAATTACGAGAAGAGTTAGAATTGGAAAGTTTTTGACATATACTATAAAGAGTTTTCAGTAAGTTGAAGAATAGATTTGACATGATTATGGGCAGACATATAAAGGGCATGAGTTTCAACAGATGGATAGCTACGGTACCGTTTGTGAGCCGCCTCTCTATCTTTGACAGCACGAGAACAAGTAGAGTTAAA
>JAPQNM010000005.1:1483630-1488630 GCA_029783475.1 Metacarcinus magister
GAGGAATACAAAGGAATACAAAGGAACACAAACAGCAACAGATCCTAGGGTCCCTGCGAAGGCTGTTTAATATAACTACACTAGCTACTTGAATTAGAGAAATGATAGTACAGTGGAAGGCTCTTCTCCACCCACCCATCCCTCCAGCCGAAGTTGGCAGGACAGGAAGTGATACCATGTAGTATAGAAAACTACAAGGAATTTATGAGGAAAGTGTGAAAAGGAGATATTATCTACTTTTACTTTTTGTTTGTGGGGTAAAATATGACTGTATGTCCTGATGATTATGTTGTTTGTGTATGGTGTAGGTGTGTGGCAGTGCGATTTATTTCAGTGTCGCTTCTAACTTCTGATTTCTTTTTCTTTCCTTCTCCCGTTCTCTCCGTCTCCGTTAACTTGAATTACATATACCCAATTATCTTTTGTAATTATACATTACACTACACTATCTTGTTGCCCTTTTTTTATTCTTTATTATATATATGTTTTTCACACCATTATAATCATTATTAATGTATATCATGCATATCCATTATATAACTGTACATTTTAGAAATCAACTTATTGTATATATGATCAAAATTATTTACAATAACTAAGAATAAGAGACTAAATCAATTGATTGTCATATTGTATCCATTATGGTAAGTGCTTTGTGTAACAAGGTTTGCCACTGACCTTAAAAGAAGACAACATCGCTGACTTTCTCCGTTTGTGTTAATAACACCATATCCATGAATCGGAACAATAAAGCAATAGGTGTAAGCTCAGTGTAGATAACTAGGGGTGATGCGGCAACCTTGCCTGGCGCTTTTAAGGAAGACAACAGAGGAGGAGGAGGAGGAGGAGAGGGAGGAGGAGCTAATTAGACGCGCCTGAGTATTTGAACCTTGATCACGGAGGGGGCTTTGTTCTCCTTTTTCTTCTTCTTTTTTCTACTTCTTCTTTCCTTTTCTTTCTCTTTTGTCTTTTTCACACCTACTCTATACCTATTAATTTTTTTTCTTTTCTCTCTCTCTCTCTCTCTCTCTCTCTCTCTCTCTCTCTCTCTCTCTCTCTCTCTCTCTCTACTCTCTCTCTCTCTTCTCTCTCTCTCTCTCTCTCTCTCTCTCTCTCTCTCTCTCTCTCTCTCTCTCTCTCTCTCCCTCACAGCTTTACGTATCTGATTTCTTTCCTCTTTATCCGCCTCTGCCCTCACGTCCATTTTCTTCCTTTCTTCCTCTCTCCTTTCTCTCCCACATTTTCCGCCTCTCTGATTTCCTTTCTCCTATCCCTCTCTCCTTTCTTCTCATTATTACTTCCCTTATTTTCTTTTCTTCCACTTCCCTTCCTTTCCTTTCGCTTACTTATCTTTTTTCATTCCTTCCTTTTTTGTTCTCTTTCTTTCCCTTTCCTTTCCCTTCCCTCTCTTTCCCTTCTCTTCCGTTTCCTTTCGTTCCCTTACCTACCCTTCCTTCGTTTCCCTTCCTTTCCCTTCCCTTCCCTTCCCTTCCTTTCCCTTCCCTTCCCTTCCTTTCCCATCCCTTCCCTTCCCTTCACTTCCCTGCCCTTCCTTTGCCTCTCTTTCCCTTCCTTACACCCATTTTTTTCAATTTCCTTCCATCATTCTGTCTCTGTTTCTCTTCATTTCCTCATGTACATATACCTTTGTGACCCGTCCCCTTTTATATCCCTTTGTTTCCCCTTCCATTATTCCCTTACCCCATCAGTGTTCCCCTTTCTCTTTCTCTTCTGCACGTCCCTCCCCTCTTGTACCCCTCATGTGGTACTCCTTTTTTTCTCCTCTCGTTTCTCCTCGTTCCTCACTTCCTCTGACCTACTTCTCCCCTTCTCCGTTTCTCCTTATTTACCGTTCTTGCCCCTCTTCCCTCATGCACCCCTTAATATCTGCCTCTACTACCTCCCTCCTGTGACCTCCTTTTCTCTCTCTCTCTCTCTCTCTCTCTCTCTCTCTCTCTCTCTCTCTCTCTCTCTCTCTCTCTCTCTCTCTCTCTCTCTCTCTCTCTCTCTCTCTCTCCCCTTGCCCATCCTGCCTCAGTGCACGCCTTGCATCACCTGAGAAGTCACCTGTCAAACACAATTCACTGGGCATCCATTGGTCGTGTTGTTCCCTTTAACGAAACAGAGAGAGAGAGAGAGAGAGAGAGAGAGAGAGAGAGAGAGAGAGAGAGAGAGAGAGAGAGAGAGAGAGAGAGAGAGAGAGAGAGAGAGAGAGAGAGAGAGAGAGAGAGAGAGAGTGAGTAGAGAGAGTAGAGGAAATTTTTTGCCCCCTTGGTGAGGTTAAAAAAGGAAGGGAAAAAATGGACCGAAGAATAAGTAATGTTGATAAATTGCTCTTTTTCAGTCGACGGAAGAATATTAATGGTGAAGGGATGGAAAGCACGTAACGTTGTTGTTGTTATTATTGTTGTTGTTGTTGTTGTTGTTTGTTGTTGTTGTTGTTGTCGTTGTTGTTGTTGTTGTTGTTTTTGTTGTTGCCACCACCTTGATTTGCTATTATTTGTCATAGTTTTAATTTCTCCTTTCAACCAACTTTTTACTCAGACTCGAATTATTTTTCTTCCCTTCCGTTTCCTCAGCTTGAAAAAAACAGACAAAGAAAAAGGAATAGCGAAGAAATCTCACTCATCCAGCTATCTCCTTTTCCGATCTTCTCCCGATATTCTGTCCTGTCATTCCCTAGTTGGTCGGGCTATCCAGGGGCGTGGTGACAGTGGCATCTCTAGGGTCAGCTACATTAGGGTTCCCTGTTGAAGAGTAACGACCAGAGACGAACAGTAATCGTATTATTTGCATTCTTCCTGTCACGGGGTAGCTGAGGATGATGATGTGTGTCTATGTGTGTTTTTGTGTGTGTTAGTCACCATGGTTTGGAAGATCACGCGCTGAAATCGTGATCGTCAGATATTTCCGTCTCCGAAAGAGATCAAAGCTCATAGAGACGTATCTATGGGTAAGGGTGAAACCTCTCCCACATCACATACTCCCATTCCCTTGCTCAAGGGGGGCAGTAACCACTCCCTGTCAGTGAAAAATCCATAGCAACCTGAGTAGGATTCGAACCCACGCCTTGCCGGGTGGCAAACTGGGAAGTTAAACACTGGACCACGAGAGTGGTGTGTGTGTGTGTGTGTGTGTGTGTGTGTGTGTGTGTGTGTGTGTGTGTGTGTGTGTGTGCTTTCATATTTTCTGTTTATTTATTTTTCTGTTTTATTTTGTTCGTGTATGTGATGCGGCAGCCTTCTATCAGTGTTTTACTGCTCCTTTCCCTTTACCCTCCGTGATATACACTCGTACAATGTGTTTCGCCCTGTGTTGTGGGCGATGACACCGTGGTGATAATCCTTGTGTTACTCCACGGAAGGATTGGGTCGAGTTTTGGGAAGGTGGTGGTGGTGGTCTGGGTGAGTTTTGGGAGCCATGTGCAAAGAGAATTGCGTTAAGAGAATTGCTCGCTTCTCTTTTACTTTATATCTTACACTCTTTGTCTCTTTTGTCTGTTGTATGTCTATGTTCATGTTTGTACTCCGGTATACCTGTCCATTTACTTATTTTTCTCTCACGTTCTAGGAAGAGGGTAAGGCTTTACAGTCACAGAAATGGCCATGTATGTATCCTTATCCAGTAAAAAGAGGCTGGACAGATGCGTGTGCGTATGTGTAGAAGGCAAGCTGGAGTGTTTGAATAGCCTGTGAATGGGGGCGTGTTCTTCCAATGCACAGGGTCGAGGGTCACCAAGAACTGTGGCACCATTGTCCTTCTAGCCCTGCATCCGGGAACTTAATGTGGAGTTCTAAAAGCCTATTACAAAAGTGAATAGTAATGGTGGTAATTAGTAAGTTAGTTAATATGATAAGTGAATGAGGCGGGAGGGTGGGAGGGTGAGGAACGAGAATGCTTTCACGTTAATCAGCTGCCTCTTGCTAAACGAGATACATTTTAGGAATAAACGAGGGATTCGTGGAAGAGGCGCATTTTTTAGAAACTTTTTTTTTTTAATATTTATTTTGTCAGTTTGTTATGGTAATGCCTAGTATTTATATCTTTGGTAATTACTACCGTTATTTACCTTCTGTGTCAAGCCTTGGTTCGGCTCGGCTCGCATCTCGTATTTCCTCTCCTTCCGTCACGCATTGGCCGAGGCGTCACACAGGCTAGGTGACGCGATGTATTTTCTCCCTTACTCTCTATCTTCTTCCCCTTCATATCTCTCTTCTCTCTCTCTCTCTCTCTCTCTCTCTCTCTCTCTCTCTCTCTCTCTCTCTCTCTCTCTCTCTCTCTCTCTCTCTCTCTCTCTCTCTCTCTCTCTCTCTCTCTCTCTCTTGTGTTTGAGGCAGGAAATAGGTAACTCAAGGTGTTGACTCCCACCGTGGATTGAGTGGCTTGTGTGTCTCTCTCATCGTCACACCGTCCACTTACTTCATCTCAAGATGAGCAGGAGGAGCAGGAGACATGCGTGTTGTTCTGTAGTGCGTTCTGTCGTGTTCTCTTATACTCTAATACTATGTTTTCTTTCCTCTAACGTCAATATGCACTCCATTGTTCTGTGTTGTGCTATAATGTGCTGTGCTGTGCTGTGCTGTGTTGTGCTGTGTTGTGTTGTGCTGTGGTGTGTTGTGCTGTACTGTGCTGTGCTGTGCTGTGCTGTGCTGTGCTGTGCTGTGCTGTTTTCTGTTGTGTTCCGTTGCGCTTCTTTGTTGGCATTGTTGTGTTCAGCCAGCTTACTGTCCTCCTCCTTAAGTGGTTCGTTAATAACTTGGGAATTCGGTAATTGTTTGCTTTACTGCAAGAGGAACAATGCTGATGAGAAAGGAGGAAAAGGACGAGTATAGTGTTTATTATTATTATTATTATTATTATTATTATTATTATTATTATTATTATAATTATTATTATAATTATTATTATTATTACTGTTACTACTACTGCAACAACAACAACAACAACAACAACAACAACAACAACAACAACAACAACAACAACAACAACTACTACTACTA
>JAPQNM010000005.1:1493630-1498630 GCA_029783475.1 Metacarcinus magister
GAGAGCAAGGATATGGGTGTGTGTGGGTGGAGGGGGCTGCGTGGGTGTGTGTTTTGTAAAGATGGGTTTGGTGGCGGGGGCGTAGGAGAGCGTTGGGAGAGTATTGGGAGAGGAAGCGAGGGGAAGCGAGGGACAGAATGACACTGATAGATGACTCACGACTGTACTCTGATTGCGTGGTGTGTTGTGTGTGTGTGTGTGTGTGTGTGTGTGTGTGTGTGTGTGTGTGTGTGTGTGTGTGTGTGTGTGTGTGTGTGTGTGTGTGTGCGTTACAGTTGCATTCAATTGTTTACAATATAAATCAAACTAGATTATATACCACCACCACCACCACCACCACCACAGTCACCACCACCACCACCACCACCACAGCCACCACCACCACCACCACCACCACCACCAACACCACACCACCACCACCTAACCACTACCACCTACCGAAGTTGAACAAGGGAATCGTAACGCTTAGCCTCGACACAGAACATCAACGTTATAAGGTCAATGTGCCGTGCGGGATTAACAAGGACAAACAAGGCAAGTGAACACACCCTCGGATTACTAATTAAGATGGTAACCGATTTGTGTATACTTTCCCAGCCTCAGTTTACGAATTACAATGGTGATTAATGTATATATTTTTTTTTCTTTCTCTCATCCTGTGCCTTGCTATCATCCTGGAATCCTGTGACTAAGTATTTCTGATAACACAACACCGATGCTAATGAGATCGTTACTTATTGGAAACTCATTGCTTCGACTAAATGAATGTTGATTGCATTCTCTTCCCTAATTGACAGAGTGCCGCCACCACCACTGCCGCCGCCGCCGCCTTCATGACTAGCTGCACCATTGTCATTAGCATTGTTAGTGTCATCATCGTCATCGTCGTCATCATCATCGTTTTCATTATCCTCATCGTCATTTTCATCATTATTATCATCATTATTATCACTGCCGTCATCATAATTACCGCCTCCACTTTTGGCTATTATCAGCAACACTTCCTGTCGCTAATAATAATAACAACAGCAGCAGTTCAGCAACAACAACAAGAATAGAAGCAACATCAATAACAACAAACAAATAAATAAACATACAAACAAACAAACAAACAAAATCATAACCAACAGCAGCAGAATCAACAACAACAACGACGGTTATTATTACTATTAGATAAAACACACACACACACACACACACACACACACACACACACACACACACACACACACACACACACACACACACACACACACACACACACACACACACGCACACATACATACACACACACACACACACACACACACACACACACACACACACACACACACACACACACACACACACACACACACACACACACACACGCACATAGACTGTAAGGCTTTATCTGAAGGTCACAGTTAATGATTCTTGTTTTCTTCTTCCGCAGAACCTCAAGAACCAAATCATGACGACCAACTTGTGGGTGGAGCAGGTGAGTGCCCTAACGCCTCTTCCCCCTGGCACCTTGTCACCCTTGTACCCTCGACTCATCCTTCTCACCCTCGACTCATCCTGCTCACCCTACACTCTCACCCTCGTTTCCATCTCAGCGACACTTTAATCACCTAATCTCCCATGACACTGTTGACGTATCCAGTGGTGCATGACACTTTCATTACCCTTCCCGCCCTTCATTAAACTCTTTACTCTACCCAGCACAGCCATAGCACGTCTGTTTCCTTCAGATCAGCCCCTGACACACAGTTGCACTTCATCACACCCCTAGCACATATTTTCTCCATTTCATCCACAGAAAGATACCAGAAAAGATGGATCATGTACACGTTTGTATTCATTGGAGGATCATTCAGAGCTGCAGAATTTTCTCAGTTATGTGGTTTTAATTTTATTTCTATCTTTTATTTTATACTTCAGTGCAGCTGATTACAAAATTATTGGTGCAACATTCAAACTGCATGTCAGAACTAGACAAAATCTCAAGATGTGATTGTTTGGGTTTTGGCATTGAGAAAATTAAGAATTTAACGTGTCCTTACGAGTATGCAGCGGCAGTCAAAGCGATTCAACGCATACAACACGTACAAATGTGGGATGCTTTCACATTTGAAACTCTCAAGGCTAAAGCTGCCGAAGAGTGCATTGTGCAGCAGCCAAAGTCATAGAGTGCGTTTTACCTCGTGTGATCCATTGGGAAGCGGAAAAAGTGTAATACCACCTTATTTTATTTGTGTTACATTAATTTATTATTTTTTTGTTTACAATAGAAGGGCAATAGCTTTAAATACAATTTGCAAAATGAAAAAAAAAAATCGCTTAGTCTTTGAAAGATATACAGAAGAGTTTTTGAGAGGTATGTAGCAAATATAGTTTCAGGGATGTTTTGATACTCCCCTCTTGAAGCAGTTCAGGTACAAGGGAAGCAGAAAAAAACACAGTAAGACCGTTTTCCAGAGCCAACCAGTAAAAGAGAGGCAGGATTGAATATACTGGTTAACCTTTGCATCAGTGAAATAGACAAAACCACAGTGTGCCTTGGTAGAGAGGCTGTGTCAAGACTGTAGGACGGAAAGCAGGAGTTTTTATGAAATTGGCAGGATGTTTCTGGAAACACGAAACGAAACCATGATATGTGAGTTTCATGCAATCATGATTGCAGTACGGTTGTCAAGTACTGCTCCTCCTGACTGGAGTAGTTTGGTCGTCCTTACTGGGACAGGTGAAGGGGACCAGCAGAATTGTAAGAACTATCGACGGGTCATTTTACTCACTGTGCAAGCCAGTATGGTCTCTCACATGGAGTTAGTGCAAGGATGCAATAACACGCTGAAAGACTTGTCTTAAAGATGTGACCTGGTTGCGTTCATTCTTGGTAGATCAACAGCTTACGGAGCGCTGCTGTGATTCTCGGCAACAGATACATCGTATGTCGATACAAAATCACATTTGATTAAGTGCGTTGAGAGGTTATGTAGGAGCTAAGGCTTCGTAATCTTCCTGGAAAAAATATTATTCCAATGACTGGTCTGTACTCTTTTCTGAGACATGGCTGCGTCCCTGCTCCATTACTTTTTGACATGTGAGTTGATGGCTTCGTGGGAAAAGTCATGGATCAGTGTTATTGCAAAGCATCTGTTGGCAATATTAAGGTTGCTGATCTCGACTTTGCCGATAACGATATAATCTTCGCCGAGTCATCAAAGTCCTGGTGACGACTCTTAAAACACTATATAAGGAAGGGAAACCTTTAAGTCTTAAGGTCCTTTGAGCCAAGTTCAAGGTTTGGTGTTTGAAGCCTCACTAGATGAAGCCATGCAATCTGTTCCTGTGTGGGGCGTGGATATCAGTATCTCAGAGTATTTCATGGTTTGGTAGCATAGTTCATAACTATGATGAATTTCGACAGGAAGTCTCTAGATGGGCTGTCCTGGACCATTGTAATATGAAGTCATTCAGCAAGAGTGTATGGAATATTCGGTATATATGAAGGTCAGATTTGGATCTTTGTCGAAACGAGACATAAACATAGAAAAGGGATATGAAGAGGCAAATTGATGCCTTTAGTTACATTTGTTTTCGCAAAACTGTGGAATGAAGCGACCATGTATGATATTAGCTCTGTAAGACTGATTTGAGAGGCCTGTTACCTGCACACCGTGAACAGATGTGTGGTGTACTTTTCTCAGATGGATGTTGCTTGTAGGTTTATATCTAAAATAAACTACCCTGAATGGAGGATACAAAGGGGACGCTCACAAAGCTTGTGTTTGGAGCAAGTTGATCGATCATGTCTGGAGGTGTTCAAAATGGAAGGAATATCTGCATGGAGGCTCACTTCAAGACACCTCACGAAACTGTGTCGGCGGATGAATGAAGCAACGCCCTTCTGTCTCTGCTTTCCTTGGTGATGGTGATGAATGCTTCACCTCACACTCTGCACCACATTGGCTTCTCCAACACATATACCTCATCCCTGTGGCACCCCTTCCCCTTCCCAGTTATGAGGCTTTCTCGAGACCGAGACCCCCTTCCCCTTCCATTGTTCTCCTTTCCCCCATACTCCCCTGTACCACCGGACGCGCGGTTACCATCGACGGTCGTTCCGGCAACAAAGACTTGACGGCAGCCCTTTATTGCCGTGTCCTTTGGGAGCGCAGCGGTGTGTCCTGGACGCAACCCTCTGGTCTTACCGTAAACGTACTTAAGTTTTTCTTTATTAGTTCTCTTTTGTTTTCCTTATGTTATCCTTTTGTTGTTGTCTTTCCTCTCCTTGTTTATATATCTTGACATCTGTTTCTTCTTTCTTGTTTTCTCTTTTATGTTCTTCAGTCTTGTATTTGTTTGTTTTTTGGCTGGTCTGTTTGTCTTTCTGTCTGTCTCTTTATATGTCTATCACTCTCTCTCTCTGTCTGTGTTATTTTTCCCTTTCCTTTATTCCTTCGTCTCTCCCGCACCGAGGCCTCAGCGGGAAGGAGCCTTGAATAACATGCACCTCACAGCCACCGTCAAGACCCCCTGCAGCACACCTTTGACTCAGCCACCGCCTTGAGACACCCGATGCCATGCCGTGCCGTGCTTTCCTACAAGATAACCAGCTGCTTGTTAGTCTTTCTTTAAGGTTCGTTGTGGGATTACTGGCCGCGACCTTTAGTACTCCTGCTCTGCACTCTAACTTTTGACTTTGGTGTCTGTGATCTATGTATCCAGTCTATGTATGAATCGTTTCCATTATTATCATTATTATTATTATTATCCTCATCATTCGTGTGTGTAATCCCTGGTGTGTGGCAAGGCGTAGACCTCCCTCCCCTTGGCACTAATTACTTTGCCTTTCATCACGCGTTCCTGTATTGCGACTCAGGGCTAATTCTGCGGCGTCTGGTTCGTCTGACAAGCCTTGGGGAGGTGGGGCTTGTGCTTGTGATGATTATTACAGGCTTCTCCGTGACGTCTTTCTCCTCCTCCTCCTCCTCCTCCTCCTCCTCCTCCTCCTC
>JAPQNM010000005.1:1501130-1508630 GCA_029783475.1 Metacarcinus magister
ATTATTATTATTAGTTGTAGTAGTAGCAGCAAAAGTAATATTTACAATAATAATAATAACAATAATAATAATAATAATAATAATAATAATAATAATAATAATAATAACAATAATAGTAAAATAATAATAATAAAAAAAATAATAATGATAATAATAATAATAATGATAATAATAATAATAATAATAATGATAATAATGATAATAGTAATAATGATGATAATGGCATTAGTAATGATAATGATAATAATGATAATACTATTATTATCAATATTATTATTATTACTATTATTATTATTATTACTATTATTATTAACTACATGATTTTGTTATCATTGTTATTGTCATTACTACTACCATCATTATTATCATTATTAATATTATTAATGTTATTGTTATTGTTATTGTTATTGTTGTCACCATCATCTGTAGTACAAGTAGTAGTAGAAACACCAGCAGTAGTAGTGGTATAGATGGTGGTCTTTGTGCCTAGAAGCCGTTGTAGACCAAAGAGACTCTCACATTATGCAGAACTGTGACAACTGGAAAACAACACAACTCGCGGTGCGGCGAGGATGGTGGCAGATGCGATGGCGGTGGTGGCGGTGGTGGTGGGGGTGGCGGCGGTGGACGGCGGTGGCGGCGGTGGCGGCGGTGGTGGCGGTGGTGGCGGCGGTGGCGTGGTGGCAGTGGGGGCGGTGAAGGCAGCATCCACAAGTGGGTCAAGACAATGTTAAAGGGCAGGCAGCGTGTGGGTTCATAGATTCGTGAAATCTTGATTCATCCTCCACTCTCACCCTAACATGTTGGACGTGACAACCTGCGCCTCGGCTTTTTCATCGTTCTGCAATGTGATGAGCCGGGCAGGTTGATGGTGGGTGGCAGGGCAGCTGCACCCCAGAAGTTGTTTCTAAGCCTTTCATGATCTGCTTCATAAAACAAATCTACCAACCTTTGTTAATTATGAGTTACATTGTATAGTTTTTTTTATTACTTTATTCTACACTCACGCTCTTTATCCCATCATATGCAATACATAGTAATTCAAAGATATCATAATGATAAAAAACACCATTTTGTTGGTTATGAAAATCAAACCTTGATCCAAAATAATGTACGCAGACACCCTCACCAGAGCCAACACTGGCCAGCGAGATGATCCTCTCTTAGAAGTGCTGCTTCCGGTGCCTGAATTGAAACCTAAATTATACCTTTTTCATTCACAATTACGGTTTTCAATAAAAATCAATGCCACAAATATCTTCCTCCTGAAATGACTTAACCAACAGCTTACATAGATAGATTTCAGAGGCGGCACACGCGTAACGGAAGAAGGTAACGACACTCGTACACAAAGTTAAGGAGCAACAGTTAAGAGTTGGTGAGTGAAAATGTATATTGGTAACATGCTATCACCTGCCACCCACACAAATATGGATGGCAGCGTTGCCACCTGTGGTGAGGATGAAAAAAAAAGAAAGTACATGGACTTATTAGATACTCTGTTCTCTTTTTTTTATTTAATGTTTTCTTTATGTTTTTACGTATTTTATTCAATTATCGTGCTAGAAATAGCAATTGTAATGAATCAAGTCCTTCATTTAAGAAAGATGAGATATGGAGACATTGTTATATATTGCGAGGCATGCGATCACTCTGCTGTTACGTCCATGTTCTCTTCAGTTTTCAGGCAATGGAAATTTATGAAATAGGATTTACATGTATGAGGTTTGGAATTTAACAAGCAGCCATAAATAGCCCATACGTATGCGAGGCATCCACCACAAAAGTCAGGGACGTCAATTCACTGGCACAGGACCTTCACACAAACGTGTGACTGTTAATGTGACGACTGAGGCATTTTGTGTCAGGATCTCCGTGATGTCACATCATATAAGTCACACATTTGCACATGGTTTGAATTCTCGTCATAACTGGGCCATGCATTTGTTCACTTTGGTACAGACGAGTTCTTGCACTTGGTCGGAAAATGTCCGTCTGCATAAATGTACAAGTTAACGTGAAGGTTCATGTCAAATTCTTCAAAACATTAAAGGAAAATTTCAATTGCTGACCGAGATTTACGGTGAAGATTGCGTGCCTCGAACATGTGTTTTTGAGTGACACAAACGACTTTCAGGAATCAAAGAAACTCATAAGATTTTGACTGGCCAGGCTGTCCACGCTCGGTGGTTACCGATTACAACATTGAAACATTGCGAAATTTCACTTTTAAAACTGACTGGTCGAGTAATAAATAAGAAAATTTATTGAAACATGGACAATGTGAAGTAATAATTGAGAATGGCATGGTACTTGTGGGGATTAATGGTTCCAAGATGAGTTTTCATAAAAATAAAAAAAAACATGTTCCAAGGAAGTGTTTTAACCTTTTGAAACACACTGAAAACGAAACAAATTTCTTGATTTTCTTTATTACGTGTGATGAAATTTGAATGTTTACGTAAGACTCAGAAAACAAAGGAAAGCTCATGCAGTGAGTCACATCATCTCCAACTCAAAAAAAGATTATACCTTTGAAGTTGAGAATCATATTGATGGTAATCCTGGATCTGTGTGCTTCCAGCGGTCAGGTAATGATCAGCGGACGAGTGAATAAGAAGAAAAAAAAAAAAAATTTATATAAGATGCATTTGATTCCAAGTCAACTCACGAGGTCACAATGCCTTGTATGAGAAAGATTGCTAATGAAAAATCATAACAAGCTAAGCAGTCACCATATTCACTGGATGCGTCTCTCCTCGATTTATGTTCCTTCCAAAAGATCAAGTATGTGCTTCAATGAACCAACTAAAATTAAACCTGCTAACCATTTAAAAACAAAACTGACAGGACTTAATAATCGTACGAAGTTAGCATGATATTCAAAATTTTATCAACTGTGGCAACATCGTATGTGTCTGTGAGTCATTTTTAAGGACCAATTGACTTAAAACATTATTTACTCTAACCACGTGCGTAGCGTTCCCATGAGATTTCACCATAAGGATCATTGCCAACATGGAACCACTGTCGCAACCTGCAGAAGACGCTATCATAATCCCTCTTACCCACGTTGAACGAAGGCCACAGTTTTTGCCACGAAGAATGGGAGGTCGCACGAATGTGGTCTGATTATGGATCACCGCGACTCACAGGTTAGAAACACTTGGATGCACCCACCCTTCTTGAGTCAGTGACGAACATTAGTACGTCACCAGACGAAGCAAGTGACGTCAGCCAAGAACGACAACTAGCAATAAACATTTGAAACATTTTGAAATATTTAATAATAGCCATTTAACATTACATACATTACCATATGTTCATCTTTGAGAGGCAGTCTTTATTTAAGCATAACTTTTCTGGTAACGAATAAAATCCAAAGAAAAGAAAGAGAAGTGTTTGAGCATCAGACTCTGCTTTGTCAAATATCTTTGTTGAACGACTGATATGGCACAGGAAGTGGGACCATCCAGATGGTTGACAGTATCACCACTAAGGATCAACTGTTTCAGTGTAAATAGACTTGAATTCACGGATATTAATGTCTTAATGTGTTAATGTTAACGGCATCTCCAATTTATTAAGTTCGGGTACACCATAACTTTCCGACGATGTTTGGTGTAAATCTGATATTTCGAAGGCTAAAACCTCACAGCTGAGATATTTCAAGAAACGACGGCTCACAGAAGACCAGTGTGCTTCCCAAGCCTCAAACGCTTTAGCAACGTAACCTTGAAAATCTCAGATGAGGCAAGCGGATACAAGCAGTTTAGGACAACAGACATTCTCTAACATAAAGGGAATCAACCCCACGTCCTCCCGGCACTATAGCTTATCACTGGAAGCCGCTCATAGAATGGACGAGGGACAGGAGTAGACAAAATATAAAGAAGGAGTGTATATCATGTGGAGGCTGACGTCTTCACACCATTGGTCTATACACGAGGTAAGGCGGGGCGGACATAAGGGCAATATGTTAGTATTGAAGGCCAGTCGATGCCTCTTTAAGGAAAGACATCAACCCAGGAGACACGTCGACGCCTGGAGGAGGTATCGACCCTTGTCCTGTCAGGTTAGGAGTATCAAGACAGCAGCCCGTAAATCCATCCCAATGGCGGACAGACGACAGCTGGAGAGCAGAGGTGCTGCTCCGCTGAGGGACGAGGCAGCAGCTTGTGAGACTTGCTTTATGTAGTGTCTGTGAATATATTCGTATTGAGTCTATAGACTGTAGGAAGAAAAATATATAGTATGTCTGCTCGTTTACAGTGTTTGGAAGGAATGAAATAGAAAACTTGTGTTCTGGAGATACAACTGAAATAGAAACTCAGATGGAGACAGACACAACAGCAGCAGTATATGTTTTCTTCTTGTTGTGTTTTGTTACTTAAAGATTATACCATATACTTACTACGTTAAACCTGCCTGCATGCTGCCTTGCGAGGGATGTTGATGTATGGCATGGAGATTCTGCCTTGCAAAGCTGTACTGCCCACCCTAGTTTGTAAAAAAATAACAGTGGCGGCTCCCTCATGTTGGCACACAGCACACCCACACCTTTGTTCTGTACGCAGCACACCCACACCTTTGTTCTGTACGCAGCACACCCACACCTTTGTTCTGCACACAGCACACCCACACCTTTGTTCTGCACACAGCACACCCACACCTTTGTTTTGTACGTAGCACACCCACACCTTTGTTCTGCACACAGCACACCCACACCCTTGTTCTGCACACAGCACACCCACACCTTTGTTCTGCACGCAGCACACCCACACCTTTGTTCTGCACGCAGCACACCCACACCTTTGTTCTGCACGCAGCACACACACACACCGTTGTTTTGCACGCAGCACATCCACCCTTTTGTTCTGCTCGCAGCACACCCACACCTTTGTTCTGCACGCAGCACACCCACACCTTTGTTCTGCACGCAGCACACACACACACCGTTGTTTTGCACGCAGCACATCCACCCTTTTGTTCTGCATGCAGCACACCCACACCTTTGTTCTGCTCGCAGCACACCCACACCTTTGTTCTGCTCGCAGCACACCCACACCTTTGTTCTGCTCGCAGCACACCCACACTTTTGTTCTGCTCGCAGCACACCCACACTTTTGTTCTGCACGCAGCACACTCACACCTTTGTTCTGCACGCAGCACACCCACACCTTTGTCCTGCTCGCAGCACACCCACACCTTTGTTCTGCTCGCAGCACACCCACACTTTTGTTCTGCACGCAGCACACCCACACCTTTGTTCTGCACGCAGCACACCCACACCTTTGTTATGCTCGCAGCACACCCACACCTTTGTTCTGCACGCAGCACACTCACATGTCACTAGGATGAGAGCACCTCGTCTGGTATTTGTAATCCTGTAACTCATGTCCCATGCTGATTTAATGATAAGCTGTGTTGAAGCTGCAATGTTTTACATCATTGCACAAATTAAAAATAGATGACATTTATAACTACAAACACGCAGTCTGATGATAATGGAATGTCCATGACTTATGACAAGCGTGGCGGCTTTAAGTCATCAATTTCCTACTTGTGTGGTAGCATCCACTGCCCTTGTTTTTTATAACCATGGTGGCGGTGAATAGAAGTGGAGGGCAAACGAGCTTAAAACAATTATAATTAGTAAGAAGCTACTCCTTAGTATTCAAGGGACATAAGCAATTATTTCTATATTGAAAATTATAACAGTGAAACATTGGCAAATTAATTTACGAAATTATAAACATCTTTGTTTTAGGGATGTCAAGAGAAAATTTCGTTTTTAGACTTAGCTGAGTTTCATGCCACCGCCAAGTGTCAACCACATCTGTTGGTACTCGACACCAACGCGGGTGTCACGTCACGTTGAAACGCTCAATGGAATAACACTTTTTTCTCTACGGATGTTATATTTTCTATGCGATTCATTCATATGTGAATAGTGTTACAGCATCATATATCTAGTAAACCTTGATAAATCAGTGTTTTATGTTAAATAATTATAATTCAGATATTACTGTATTTGCTGCAAAATTTGGATGTTTCTACAGATGACACAGTGACCCCTGCATGTGCGTAGGTCCAAAGTGCTCACTGGAACGAGGCCATCATGGAAATAATGGTCTTCTGACTTTTTATGAGATCTTTAGTGTTCTCCCAAGATAAGAGTACGTTATGGTGTGATGTGGATGTGTATGACGTGGAAAGCCTTGTGTGGCGAGGACAATCCCGCAGAATCACAGAAGTCGTGAGCCAGGAGAGTAATCAAGTGGGCGGGTTAGTGGTGGGTGGAGGAGACTTTGGTGTGTATTTCAGGGCTGTAATGGGCTGCCTCGGGGTGCTTGTGGCCTGGTTAAGGATCTTGGTTGTGTAAGTGGTGACCCTCAGCATGGATGTTGACTTAGAGTGATGCAGTGTTTTGTGAAGTGAGAGAGTGAGAGTGTGGCTTACGATGTGCGATGGTGACTTTGTTTTTGTTCTTAATGCTGACGTATCATCATCTTAGGTCGTCATCGTCATTGCTAATATGGTCGTCGTCGTCGTTGTCTTCGTCATTATCATCATCATCATCATCATCATCATCATCATCATCATCATCATCATCATCATCATCATACTATTATCATTATTATTATTATTATTATTATTATTATTATTATTATTATTATTATCATTATTTTCATTATCATTATCATTATTATTATTACACACACACACACACACACACACACACACACACACACACACACACACACACACACACACACACACACACACACACACACACACACACACACACACACATACACACACACACACACACACACACACACATACATACACACAAGCACACACACAAACACACACACACACACACACATACACACACACACACACACACACACACACACACACACACACACACACACACACACACACACACACACACACACACACACACACACACACATATACGGGTCCCCTTCCCCGATATTTTCCTCTAGTATCGTCCTCTTCTTAAATAATGATGAACACGCACACACAACTCTCCTCCCTGACAGTGACCTGCTCTCGTTCCCTAAAGATCATCTCACAGCATCCCATCGTAACCTTCCTTGTCTTCGTTCCTGTTCATTCGCGAGCCTGTCAAAGTTGCTAACCTATAAACCTTAACATTAATACGAAGGTGTTTTATATATGTGTGTGTGTGTGTGTGTGTGTGTGTGTGTGTGTGTGTGTGTGTGTGTGTGTGTGTGTGTGTGTGTGTGTGTGTGTGTGTGCATCGTTGCACCCGCGACGTCATATTCAAGAATATTGTAAACCTCATCACAGAAACTACCTGCGTATTGCCACGTTTACTCGCCTTTCATCCCCTAACACTATTAATCACGGCTTCCTCTCACACCTTATTCCGCTCACATTGGAGGTCGTGTTCGGGTACACATGCATCATTCTAGACGGGCGTGTGGATCAGGATGAAAAGCTGAT
>JAPQNM010000005.1:1521130-1533630 GCA_029783475.1 Metacarcinus magister
AGACCTTGGCTTCCTCACATACTTGTTTTCGATGGCATACTAACCTTTGTCACGTGGGGAAAAGGTGCAATAAGGCCTAATGGTGACAGTGATCCAGCAGCAGCACCAGAATGAACATTACATAATTTGTTTTTTGGTGTGATTTGTGGTGATAGTGGTAATAACCTTGCCCCTCCCCTCACATGAATATTTATTTTAATTTTATTTATACATGCATATATATATATATATATATATATATATATATATATATATATATATATATATATATATATATATATATATTGGCCAGGCAGCGCTGTGAGAATTTAGTTTTTTCTCTTTACGATTTAATTTTGTTGTGATTAGTTTCCATATTTCACTTCCACAGCCACCCACCTCACCATCCTCCCCAACCAGTGTTCCTATGACTTCCCCAATCCTTGTCCCTACCACTTCCATTGCCGACATTTACACCACTTTTACAACCAATCCTCACCCTCTCCCGACCTCAGTTCCTATCCAATCCTGCGATAATCCCCACCACGGCCTTGCCCCCACCATATATCCACTTTTGGGGGCTTCGTGCTTTGGGGAAGAATGAGAGGAGAGGCTGCGTAGCGCGTGACAGGCTGAGGAAGAGTATGTGTGGGGATGTATGTAATGGAGTAATGGATAGGACAGGAGGGAGGGAGAGATTGATAGAGGTTCCGTGGCTCATGGGGAAGAACGGGGTCAGGTGGGGTGTGATGGGTGATGGGAATGGGAATGGGAATGGGGGGAGGGAAGATGCATTCTTCTTGGATGCTCGTTTGTTGACTTTCTTTAATTACTGTCACATCCTGGCCTCGTAACCTCTCCACCTTATCCTCCTCCTCCTCCTCCTCCTCCTCCTCCTCCTCCTCCTCCTCCTCCTCCTCCTCCCCCCCCCTCCTCCTCCTCCTCCTCCTCCTTCTCCTTCTCCTCCTCCTCCTCCTCCTTCGTTGTCTCAGTCATCCTTGTCTTCAGCGCTGGGTAATCACTCGTGTTTCCTTTGATCTCGCTCTCCATTTTCTGCAAGGACTCACAGATTCCCTTTTTCTTTGGCTCACATTAAGTATGACTAATGTATTCTTAATTCTCTCTCTCTCTCTCTCTCTCTCTCTCTCTCTCTCTCTCTCTCTCTCTCTCTCTCTCTCTCTCTCTCTCTCTCTCTCTCTCTCTCTCTCTCTCTCTCTCTCTCTCTCTCTCTCTCTCTCTTTGATGTTCTATTATGTATTGCAAGGAAATTATAATCGTTGTATATGAATTAAGTGTTTCGTCATGTTTGCTTGTTAGTCTAGACAATGAGAACGAGCATGTGTAGCTCTCAGTCGTCCACATGCGGTAACGTGTTAGATGAGGATTCCGAACACCTGTAGCCTGTGTTAGAAAAGGAGGTTGATATATAGATCGAATTGGCTATCTATGTGGGGTAATCTGGTTAGTGTTTTTGGTGTACAAGGTCACACCTGCAGATTGGTTCAGTTTGTTGGGAGTGACTAGACTTCGTTAGTATTTTGGTGATGGCTGTAGCTATACATTCCTCACTTCACACTTTTTTTACACATTATTATTAAGCCTGAAAATCCCCTCCGTTCCCCTTACAATTGTACCTGAAATCACTTATCACTTTTATCTACAAGCCAAGTCAGTGTACCGTCCACAATTCCACATCCTTCGTATCTCCAACATCACCTCATTACCAGACTACACTACACCCTCTCACCTCTCCACACCACTCGCAATCTCCCCCTACACACCTTCCTCACCCATTTTCCCATCTTCTTCCCTTACACATTCTTTTCTCTCCGCGATCATTTCTCTCCTCCTGTACCCCTCATACCTTCCTTTCCTCCTCCATCCCTTATTTTTTTTGTCTCCGCCTCCTCATTCTCACACTTTCCTTTCTTCCATCGTCCCCATCTCATATACATACTTTTTTTCTAACTTCCATTATCTCTCTCGCCTCTCCTAACACCAACCCACTTTAGTAGAGTGAGAAAGAAAAAGAATAGGAGCTAATATTCATTGGCCTCCTCACTTTCTCTCTCTCTCCTTCCGCATCCCCTCCCCCGTCCCTCCAGTCTCGCACTTCTTCTTTTTACATTCCTTTCTCCCTTTGTGTTTGTCGTTTATTAATTAAGTTATTGATTGGTTGACTGACTCTCTCTCTCTCTCTCTCTCTCTCTCTCTCTCTCTCTCTCTCTCTCTCTCTCTCTCGCTCTCCTCTCTCTCTCCTCCTACTCTCTCTCCTCTCTCTCTCTCTCTCTCTCTCTCTCTCTCTCTCCTCTCTCTCTCCTCTCTCTCTCTATTGGTCGTTAGAAGTGACACTTCAGAAAACTTGTTAATTCTTTCAATCTCGTTAGCTATAACTCCGGTAAGGGAAAGGAGGAAGGATGGAGTGAGAGGAGGTACGCTAGGAAAGAAGGAAAATGAGAGAAAAAAAAAAAAATAGAGGAGAAAGGGAATGAAACGGTGGGTAGGAGTCTTCAGGAGTGATGTTGGGATGTTGGATACAGGAGACTTAACTTACATCAGAGCCTCAGGTTAGTTTCGATCCCGCCCCGCCGCGCCCCACCCTCCCTGGCTCCGTTTTCTCCAGCCTCGCGTCATTTTGCCTCGCCTCGGCTCTCTCCGCCTCCGCGACCTCGTGTGGGAAATTTGAACTCCTGACGCCTTGAAGTTTGATTTATTTGCTGAGAGAGAGAGAGAGAGAGAGAGAGAGAGAGAGAGAGAGAGAGAGAGAGAGAGAGAGAGAGAGAGAGAGAGAGAGAGAGAGAGAGAGAGAGAGAGAGGAGAGAGAGAGAGAGAGAGAGAGAGAGAGAGAGAGAGAGAGAGAGAGAGGAGAGAGAGAGAGAGAGAGAGAGAGAGAGAGAGAGAGAGAGAGAGAGAGAGAGAGAGAGAGAGAGAGAGAGAGAGAGAGAGGAGAGAGAGAGAGAGAGAGAGAGAGAGAGAGAGAGAGAGAGAGAGAGAGAGGAGAGAGAGAGAGAGAGGAGAGAGAGAGAGAGAGAGAGAGAGAGAGAGAGAGAGAGAGAGAGAGAGAGGAGAGAGAGAGAGATGAGAGAGAGAGAGAGAGAGAGAGAGAGAGAGAGAGAGAGAGAGAGAGAGAGAGAGAGGAGAGAGAGAGAGAGAGAGAGAGAGAGAGAGAGAGAGAGGAGAGAGAGAGAGAGAGAGGAGAGAGAGAGAGAGAGAGAGAGAGAGAGAGAGAGAGAGAGAGAGAGAGAGAGAGAGAGAGAGAGAGAGAGAGAGAGAGAGAGAGAGAGAGAGAGAGAGAGAGAGAGAGAGAGAGAGATGAATACATAAAAATTCAAACTGCAAACTACGCAACCTTTTCATGTCAGAGTAGGTTGTATGTCGCTAAACTTAACATGGTACGATACAGGAAACCAGATGACCACGAAGCTATACTGTCCCTCCGTCCCACCCGCTGCCTGGTTTAAGGTGGTGAAGGGCTAACGTATTTATCGGGTTGAGCGTAAGAGCCACACGTTGAGAGGTTCTTGTGGCCTTAAAATCATCTGCCAAGAAATACATTTATGGTAGATTTTTCTTCTTGGCTGTTTTTTGGTTTTCAGTAGTTCCCTGTGGAACGTGATCAGATGAAAAATTAACTTCGTCCATTTAACTCTATTAAACTCCTTACGACTTCCTAATAAAAAGCTATTCTTTCTCAGACAATAGAAAAGATTCAGGTCTCTGATCCTCTTCTAAAATACGATGTTAAGGGGGCATAGAAGAGTCAGCTTTGTGCCTCTACAGTAAGTGTCTTTTCATAGGTTTCATAGGTAAGGTGACTCAAAATGGACCACGTATTCCAAGATAATGTGCGACCAGGATCGTTTAGTAAATAATATTACGACTATATTCTTGAAGTGAGGCCTATATTTTGTAGATTATTATTTTTTCTTGCTGCATCTTGACATTACTAGAAGCTACTTAAAAGTAGCGAGAGAGAGAGAGAGAGAGAGAGAGAGAGAGAGAGAGAGAGAGAGAGAGAGAGAGAGAGAGAGAGAGAGAGAGAGAGAGAGAGAGAGAGAGAGAGAGAGAGAGAATATGAATACGGTGAGCTTATTTGACAAATCTGAGAACGAAGAGGAGCTAGAAATTTGGGGAACGGATGGAGGCTGCCATTTAGTGATCGTACGGCGGACGACGGACACACAGAGGAAAATTAATAGGCTGAGCAAGGGGATTTATTACCCTACAATGTGACATGAGGATGGGAGGAGGAGGAGGAGGAGATGGAGGAGGAGGGATGGGAGTGGCAGTGATGGATGGCGTATCGTGTGGTGGCGTGGAGGTAGAGAGGAGGAGGAGGAGGAGGAGGAGGAGGAGGAGGAGGAGGAGGAGGAGGAGGAGGAGGAGGAGGAGGAGGTGGGGGTGATGCTGGAGGAGGAGGAGAAGGAGGAGGAGGAGGAGGAGGAGGAGTATAGTGGATTAGAATGAGGGACAGATGTATTAGCTTCTACTTACGTTGTTATGCTTGATATTATTTTTTTTAAATAGATGATGAATTGATGTTGATAAATAAATGACACAGTAAATAAAGGGAGTGTGAGGTTTATGAGAGAGAGAGAGAGAGAGAGAGAGAGAGAGAGAGAGAGAGAGAGAGAGAGAGAGAGAGAGAGAGAGAGAGAGAGAGAGAGAGAGAGAGAGAGAGAGAGAGAGAGAGAGAGAGAGAGAGAGAGAAGCAGCATCCTGATTTTGACACGGAAATTAGGGATTACCTCACTCAGTACAAGAGGATTACAGGCGGGCAGGAGTGGATTACTTTGCAACAGACACCGGAGGATCGGGGGCTGGAAACATAAGAGTAACCATGCAGAATCCGAACCCAACACGTGTTCCGAGGGGATCGCTGCCTAGGATTCGAGAGGATTAATTGTCAGGTATTTTAGTTTTATTACTTTTTGGTATGTGTGTCGGTAGGGAAGGGGGGAAAAGGAAGGTAGCAGGAGGCAGGGTGGGGGTAAGGAAGTGGCAGGGGATTGGTCAAGGCCGTTAGTGTAATGTATTGGACTCATTTCGTTAGTGCGTATTTTTGCGGGGTGGTTATATTGCCTTTTTTTTATTCTCTCTCTCTCTCTCTCTCTCTCTCTCTCTCTCTCTCTCTCTCTCTCTCTCTCTCTCTCTCTCTCTCTCTCTCTCTCTCTCTCTCTCTCTCTCGCTCACATTTCGTTCACATTCGTGTCGTCAGTTGATATTTTTTCTTTTTATGGCAGGATTTCGTTTTTTTTTTGGTTTTTTTGTGTGTTTGTTCAGTTAGTGACTTTCCTCTTGGCTGAAATGACTAATGCGTGCATAGAATTGACTACCGTTGTACCATAGCGAATTATGTAGTGTTTCTTCTCACTTCCGTTTTCCTTTTCTTTCCTTCTCCCGATTTCTTTGACTCTGTTACACTTGCTCGCCAGCTCCCACACTGACAAGACGTGTATGTTCCGCTCCGCTCGCATCTTGCTAAGCAGTAGACACTTTCACTAGTAGGGTTGTTTTTTTGCTGCTGTTGACCTGAGCATTCCGGTTTTGCCCTTAGAGACCCTTGACACAACCGACGGTGAATCCTGAAGGAGTGGAGGCGTAGGCCACTCCATTAGGGGAACCCTTAGGGTTGCTTATAAGGGGTGTCAAGGCGGGCCATAGGGACGCTGATAGGCTAGGTTTAAGTCCCGCAAGGTGCAGCGGCGGGGCTAGTGCGACGCCCTTTAGAGGGTGGCTAGTATAGCCCTCCCGCCGCTGTAGGATAGTGCCGGATATATTTTTCTTTTCCCCCTAGCTAGTTGTGTTTCTGCGCGTGCAGTCTGGTGTAGGTAGGGAACTAGGGTGTGACCATGAAGGGTGGGAAGGCTTCACGTCTTCCCCGTCCGACGGGCACGTATACCTCTACCAAATCTCCGTCCGTTCCTGTTTCACGTCTGCCTGTTACGGTAAAGAGACCTCGCCGTACCTCGTTATCGAGCACTGACTCCACTCCCTCGGTAGGAGGAGCCGCTCCCTCCAAGACGGCGAAGGTTAATGACCATCAAACTACTGGCAAGGTTAAGGTGGCTGTTACGCAGGGCGCAACTTCATGTTCCGCCACTTTCCGCCTTCATACTGCTTTGCCCTCCTCTGCTGAGCTTGACCGTGCCTCTCGTGTGGGAGACAAGATCAAGCGCCGCCTTGCTACAAATGTAAATGCCTCTGCTACCTCTGTACCCCTGTTACCTCTGTATCCCCTGCTACCTCTGCTACAACTACTGATTCCACAGCTGGAACCTCGTTACGACCCCCTCTAACGAGCGCTCCACTCCTGATGAGGGCTCCTCCACCCACTCCCCCTTGTCTGCTTCCTCCACCTTTGTTGCCACCCTATCCTCTCTAACCTCCGACTCTACTCCTGCTCTGAAGCTAATAAAGCTCGACCCCAAAACACAGCTCACCAAAGGTGTCGTCATGGGCTATCCCCTTCGGACGCTCCTGGCGTTATTACAGCGTCTCCCTCAGGTGGAGGAAGCCAAGCGCTGCGTCATACCTCGCCTGGAGGAAACGTTAAGTTATTGTCACGGTCAGAGGCACCCTCCCTCCCTATCTCGATCTGGGCAACTGGGGGGTATTTTACCCAAGGCCTTACACGCCCGAGCCCCTCCGCTGCTTCTGCTGCCAGCAGTTTGGTCACCACCACAACAACTGCTCTCGCACCCCGGCGTTAGGAATTTGCAGCGGGAAACACTTAACTAAACAATGCCTCGACAAATACAAGGCAAAGCAAGAGGTGACACACAAGTGTCCCAACTGTGAGAAAGGACACCATGCGTGGAACCACAGCTGCCCTGCCCGCCTACAAAGTGTTACTCAGGGCCGCGAGCGGCAGGTGTCGTGGGTCCAGGATCAACAAAGAACCGTCATGGTCCCCGCCTCTCCAGGAACTTTTGTTTGGGGACAACAGAGACGTCCCTTGGAAACTCCTCAGCAAGCCCTGTGGCAAGAGGATATCCCTCAGTTGCAGGAGCCGACACTGCCATCACCACCGTAAGTGCCGACACACAGCCGCCTCTCATCTCCCATGCCTGTTTCTCTTATACCTCCGTCACAACCCCTGCCACAACCCTGTCTCCCACCGGGCACCTTTCTCATAACACCAGAGCTTCTTCACGGTTTTGCCATGGAGGTCCGTGGCCACTGCTTTCACCCAGATCTCGTGGGCTGCAGTCGACATGTCAGCCCTCGAATCAGCGGTGAGCAGGATCGCAGACCGGGTGGTGAAACAGCTTACGGACAAAGCGCAAGCTCTCGTGACCACTCCCCCGCAAAAGCCGGCGCCTCCTGCTCCTCCTCGAGCACCTCGGCGCCTTTCGGCAGCCAACTCACATCCACCCCTAGTCCCGGGCGGAGCGTTGCCTTGTCCACCACCTCCGACGGCAGAGGACAACTCAAACTCTGCCAGTGGAACTGTCGGAGTTTCCGATCCCAGTACGTCTCTCTCCTAGAGATGGCGCGCCGGGATACTGTTGATGTATTTCTGCTACAAGAGACCCTTTTACCAGAAGGGTCCACCACCACCCAACCGGGGTACCGAGCTTACCACTGCCCACGAGCCGGGCGCGCTGACGGTGATCTCGCCATCCTGGCTCGTCACTCCATCGCCTGTCAGCAGGAACAACACACACTCTCTTGCGGGGAGGAGGTGGAGGTACAGGCTGTCATCCTCCGTCTTCCAAGCCTCGAACTTATAATTTATAACATCTATCGGCCGCCCACTGCTGACCTAGAATTTGAGGAGCTGTTCGGCCTCGCCGCCACAGAGGCCGGTGATTTTAATTCCCACCACCCGTGGCTGGGCTCACCGTGCCCCTCCAATGCGGCAGGCCGACAATTATACGCATCCTTTGAAGATTCAGAGCACGATCACCTGAACGATGTTCGCAGTCCCACGCACATCAGGCACGGGAGGCTGGATTTGGCGTTCACTTCCTCACGCCTCGCTCCTGCACCGGCTTGGTCGCTCCACCCCACCCTTACGAGTGACCACTTCGGCATTGTCCCTGAAGTAGAAATTCGCTTTGCCCCTCCACCGCACCGCCCCCAGCGCTTCAACATGCGCCAGGCGAACTGGGGCCTTTTCAAGGACACTGCCGGGGATTTGCTTCGGGATGCAGATCTTGACCTTCCTCTGGATGAGCGTGCTGTGAATATCTGCAACATAATCCTCCAGGCGGCTCATCGTGCCATCCCTTGCGTCAAGCCCCACACTCGAAGATACAGAGACGCATGGATATACGGCCCCAGAGTGAGAGAACTGAACAGGCGGGTCAACATGGCGCGCAAGATCTACCACCACAACCCATCTCCTGACGCTCGTCGCTACCTGCAGAGCGTGGTGTGACATGTGCAGGGCTGCTAAAGCCCGCCTCCGGGATGAGGCATGGCTGGAATGGTGCCGATCTATCGGTGCTCATATCCCTCTTGAGGAGATGTGGCGCCGAGTGAGAGCTATCTATAGCCCTCGTCCTCCCCCTCTGCCTACGCACCCCACACCGCTCGAAGAGGCTGACCGACTAGCCCAACTCTTCGCCGCTCGCACCTCACCGTCAATTCTTCCCGCTGCCAGCCCGGAGGAGACAGTCTGACCTGGCGAGTGTTCGGGCTGCCATCGTGCCGATGCCTGTGCTGAGGTGACAGCTACGGACGCTCCTTTCGCCATGAGGGAACTGGACGCTGCCCTCTTGCGCAGGCCAGACACGGCACCAGACACGGACAAAGTGACATATTCTTTCACCTTGAGGCCACGGGCAAGGCTGAGCTTCTGACCATCTTCAATATGTCACTAGAGGTCAGGTCACCGCCAACACCATGGAAGGTTTCCACTATCATCCCAATCCCCAAGCCCAAAGACCCGGGGACCATGCGACCCATCTCCCTGCTTAGCTGCCCCGGTAAGATCTTGGAGCGAATGATGCTCGATCGGCTCAAATGGCAAGTTGACGAACTCCACCCACACCTCTTCGCTTTCCAATCGCGCATGAACACTACCACCTGCCTCATGACTCTCCTGGGGCCTCTCCGATCACGCTTGAGTATAGTTGTCTTCCTAGACCTGGAGAAGGCCTTTGAAGTGGCAAACCCATCTGCTATACTCGAGGCCTTAGCGGAGAAAGGAGTCAGGGGCCGCCTCCTGCAGTGGCTGAAAGGGTTCCTGACGGGGCGCAGTGCCTGCGTGAGATTTCAGGGCCACCTCTCCATCCCGCAACCTCACACCTTGGGCACCCGCAGGGCAGCTGTCTCAGCCCGTTTCTTTTCAACGTACTGATTGAAAAGCTGTCCACAGTCTTTTATGGGCAAGGGATTATGCTCCTCTGCTACGCGGATGATTTGGCT
This sequence comes from Metacarcinus magister, assembly GCA_029783475.1. NCBI lineage: Eukaryota > Metazoa > Arthropoda > Malacostraca > Decapoda > Cancridae > Metacarcinus > Metacarcinus magister. Next base: position 1,530,488 of record JAPQNM010000005.1, read on the forward strand.
GGTCATCCCAAAACTCACACCAAGTTACGCCCCTCGGGTCTGGAGCTACTTTTTCAGCGTTTTTCCTCCTTGGGTCTCAAAATAAACCCCGGGAAATCACGCTATATGATCTTCGGTCTTCAGCCTCTCGCGCAACCGCTCCGACTGGTTGACACCCCTTTCCAGCACGTTACCACGCACCAGTACCTGGGAATCTGGTTCGATACCGCCCTGTCCTTCCGGCCACATGTGAAGTACCTTCGAGAGCGGACTGCAGCGAGGGTGAAGGTGCTTCACTGCCTGTTGGGCCGAGGAGCCGGTGCCTCTGTCGAAGTGAAACGGTGGTTTTACACTGCCGCGGTCCGCTCAGTTCTGGACTACTCTGCACCCTGCCTTCCAGGACTCAGCAACACCAGCTATCAGTCCTTCGAGGTAGTCCAAAACGGAGCTATGAGAACCATTCTGGGGGCTCCGCGGTGGACGTCCGTGGTAACACTAAGGGAGGAGTGCGGCCTACCCTCAGTCAAGAACCACATCTTGGCCAGAACTTCCATTGCCTTAGTGGCGTATCTACGCCGCTGGCCCGCTACACATCTATCCACCCAGTTTCGCCAGCGCTCCAGCGTCCACCTACAGCTACTCCTGAACGGAACTGGGTGCACACTGCAGCTGACGCTGCCCGCACCTTGGGGTGGCTGACGACGTGAGGTGTGACCCGGACCTACCCCTCCCGTATCGCCTCTCGCCTCAACCTTGGGCCCCACCGCTCGTTACTACCACCAAGTCTCCCTATGCCCGACCCAAGGCATTACACCCTGCTCGTCTCCGGCAGGAGACGCTAGCGCTGGTGGCCTCGTGTTCCACTCGAGCCGCCCGCCTGTACTACACGGACGGTTCGGTTGGAGAAAGGGGCACTGCGGGTGCAGCTTTTGTGTGCAGGACCACTTATAGTAGCACACAGGCTTCCGCCGTACACCACCGCATTCCAGGCAGAGCTGACTGCACTGCTTCTTGCACTCCGACATGCTAGTGAAGGGTACGTCGGGAGACATACATCTTTTCACCGACTCCCTCGCCTCACTGCACGCCCTCCATCACGACTCTCCGAAAGACAACATCCGGCTGTTGTCTGCCATCCACCAACAACTGGCTATTCTTTACCGGAGCGGCACTGCAGTCACCTGTCACTGGGTCCCGAGGCATGTTGGTGTCTCGGAGAATGAGAGGGCCGACACTGCGGCTCGACTCGCTTGTGCAGGGCCATGAGTCACTTTTACCATCCTTCGAAGCACCTCCTCCATAAAGACAACAGTCAACAGGGCGGCTATGAAGGCCACGCGCAGTCTATTCAACACTGCGGTGGAGGAAGGGTCCCGGTCAGCATCCTGGTACGCCACGGCAACTCGCCGAGAACCCCTCCTCCTTCTGCCCCGCCTGACTCCTGGTGTTGCCACACGCGTCACTCGCCTACGTCTTGGGCACCTGTGTTCGACGCAGATACGCCAGACAGAACCAGAACCCTGGCCACACTGCTTGGTGGAGGGAGAGGACCCTCTTCACCACTACCTGCTCCGCTGTCCAGCGACACACGTCCTCCACCCCCGTGTGGCCTGGACTCAAAGGACTGAGTCGAATCAGGCGTCCCGTGTTGTCGCTGCAACTACACTGTCTACACTAATAGAAGTGTGCACAATATACCCGCTGCCACATTAACTTAAAAAAATTACCAACGCACAACATTGACGGACTCTAGATAGCTCGTGTGTCCCCTAGATGGGGACGCGATAGAAAACCAACCAACCCAACCGACTCTGCTAACCTAAATTACAAATACACAATTACTACATTACCTTTTGTTATTACACACATTTTACTACACTATATATCTTGTTGCCGTTTTTATTAATTATTTTATTCCTTACCATTATATTAATTATTAATGTATTGCACGCATATTAATTCTATTACTGTACATTTAGAAAATAACTTATTGTATATATGCTCAAGATTATTTTCAATAAAGAAATAGTGACAAAATCAAGGGATTGTCGTATCGTATCCATTAATGTAATTGAGAACTCATTACTGCCTTATGTAACAAGGTTTGCCTCTGACCAGAGAAGACAATATTGTGTACTTGCCCCGTTTGTGTTAGTAACACCATATTCATGAATGGAACAATAAAGCAATACCGACTCCATTAATCCTTGATGGAGACTGCCACCACCATCACTTCGAACTCCTCCGCCTCCTTCTTCCTAACTTTGCACATTCTTCCTTCATACTTTATTATTGCATTACTTTCTCACACTTATTGGCCTCCTCCTCCTCCCTCATCCTTATCACCTCTCGTTTTTATTTAGTCTTTTTTCACTCCCAGTTTTCATTTCTTTTAAAAGCTAATTCTCTTTTGTGTTTCCCTGATTTCCATTCACGTCACTCAGATATACATTCCCCCCCTTTTTTTCTCTCTCAACTCAATTTGTTTTTATAATCCCTTCCTTTTTCCCTATTGTAACTTGTTTGCTGTGCAGTTGATATATTGAGCTGTAGTTTCCGCAGCCTCCAAATATTCGTTCATGTATGACTTTTTCATATATATATATATATATATATATATATATATATATATATATATATATATATATATATATATATTCGAAGTGTTTTCTTGTTTGTATGCAGGTTATTTTTTTTTATGTATTAATTTTTCTTTTTTTATTACATACGGCGTCATACAGTTTAAATTAGTGTACGTATTGACTGTAGCTTCTTAATTAACTTATGAATTTGTTATTTCAGAGGTGTCGTATATGAGTTCCTGTTTTGAATCGCACATTTTAGCGTCAACATTACACACACACACACACACACACACACACACACACACACACACACACACACACACACACACACATCACACGCACACACACACACACACACACACACACACACACACACACACACACACACACACACACACACACACACAATGACACAAACAATTACACACACTCATACACACATGTTCGAGTCCATACACGCGCCGATAAGCACACAACACTTATCTTCTATTGTGTGTATCTCTCTCTCTCTCTCTCTCTCTCTCTCTCTCTCTCTCTCTCTCTCTCTCTCTCTCTCTCTCTCTCTCTCAAGCACCAAAT
>JAPQNM010000005.1:1541130-1543630 GCA_029783475.1 Metacarcinus magister
TTCAACGTTAAATTTCATTTGCCATTTATTGGCCCAAGACGTTAGTCGATCTAGGTCTGATTGTAAGACTTCTCTGTCAATTGTCGTAGTTACTTTGCTGAGAATTTTCGTATCGTCAGCGAATTTCGATATTTTGCAAGTGATCCCATCATCTATGTCATTAACATATATCAAAAATAAGACAGGACCAAGCACTGAGCCTTGTGGTACGCCACTTTTAACGTTTAACCATTGAGAGGAGACACCGTTTAAGACTACTCTCTGCTTACGTTCAGAGAGCCAGTCCAGAAGCCAATTGTAAATGCTACCAGAGATACCATGAGTCATTAGTTTATTAAGCAATCGTTGATGAGGTACTTTATCAAAAGCCTTTTGAAAATCCAGATATATGACATCTACTGCTCTGCTTTCATCGTACGCGTCAAAAACATTGTGGAAGAAGTCTAATAAGTTAGTTAAGCATGAACGTTTATTACGAAAACCATGTTGTGATGGTTTTATTATATCGTTGTCTTCAAGGAATTTCACCACATTGTCACGAATGATTGTCTCCATTAATTTACATACAACTGATGTCAGACTGATTGGCCTATAATTTCCGGGTTGTGACTTGTCCCCCTTTTTGAAGATTGGTGTTACATTTGCACGTTTCCAATCTGATGGAACTTTACCATCTCTTAAGGATTTATTGAATAAGATTGTAAGCGGTTTACTGATCTGGTGCTTGACCTCTTTCAAGATTCTTGGGGAAATTTTATCTGGTCCAGGGGTTTTGTTTGTTTTCATCTTATTGATTTTTTGCAAAACGTCATTTTCTACTATGAGTATATCATTTAAGAAGTTTACGGTCCCTCTAATCTCAAGTGGCTGAAACGATGAACAATCCTCTTCTGTAAATACGGATGCAAAAAAGTTATTAAGGATTGTAGCCATTTCGTTTTCGTCATTTGTGTGATTTCCATGTCCTTTAGTAAGTGGACCGATATTGCAGGTAAGGGCTTTTTTACTCTTAACAAAACTATAAAATTCTTTAGGATTTGATTTACATGATTCCGCTATATATTCTTCCAGGTTTTTCTTGCTACGCTTTATCAATCTCTTAGTATCGCGACGAATTCTGTCAAACTCTACTTTATCATCTTGGCTTTTAGTTAATATGTACTTATTGTACGCATGTTTTTTGAGAGTGAGGCTGTTTTTTATCTCTTCGTTCCACCATTTTGGTTTGTTCTTCCTTGCTGAACGTCTGTATCGATACGGTACACATACGCTTATAACTTCATTCAGTTTTGTGGTAAAGGCCTCCCATGACTTATCAATATCTGACTCTGACAACAGTTCACTCCAGTCAGTGTCTTCTAGAATTGATCGCATTCTGATGAAATTCGCCCTTTGATAATTTGGTACCTTCTCCTTACTGTCTTTTACTTTTATTTCCTTAATTTTCAAATTGAACGTGATTATTCGATGGTCACTAGAACTGAAAACTGGGCCGACATTTACGTTACTGACTAAATCTTTACTTGTTGAAAGAATGAGATCAAGGGTATTTAAGTCTCGCGTCGGTTCGTGAACGTGTTGATGTAATTCGCTCTCTAATAAGTTCGTGTACAGGTCGTGTCCTGTATGAGATCGTAACGGATTTCCCCATCTCGTTACTGGCAAATTAAAATCACCCATAATAATTGTCTCGCATTGACTAATTGTTTCGGAGATTGATTCGAATAGTAAACGGTCAATTTCAGCGGTGCGCCCCGGTGGTCTGTAAATCAATCCGAGTATTTTTCTACTTGAGTTACTCTTTAATTCGATAAAAACTGTGTCAATACCGTTGATGGGTTCTGTTTTAATGGAGATCGGATGGAGCGAGCTGTGAATATATAGGATTACACCACCGCCAATTCTGTTCTCTCTTTCACAGCTAAAGATTGTATAACCAGGTAACTGAAATTCTGCAATGTAATCTCTGTTCGACGTATCTAACCATGATTCTGTGACTCCTATGATGTGGTACTGATCCATCGCCGCGAGAGCTTCGAGGTCTGTGAATTTATTTCTGATGCTGCGAGCATTTACATAACAAACTTTAATATGTGGATCAGCAGTGGCATTAGTATTTGGATCAGCGGTGGCATTACACGGAGCAACTACGACGTCGTTGCTGCTCTCGTTCGCTCGGCGTTTTTTGACCTATTGAGAATAACTTGGTCACTGAAAAGTCTGCCCAAGCGTGCATCCCCAACGCTGTTTAGGTGCAGTCCAGTGAGGAGGAGGAGGAGGAGGAGGAGGAGGAGGTGGAGGAGAAGGAGGATGAGAAAGAGGAGGAGGAGGAAGAAGAGGAGGAGGAGGAGGAGGAGGAGGAGGAGGAGGAGGTCATGTTGGAATAGGATGGTTACTTTCATCCCATCGTCCTGAAAGGAAAAGGGAGGATTGGGCGCTATTCTCTTCCTTTATCTATAATTTTTTTTGCTTCGTCCTTCATTGCAGCAGAAAAAAAGAT
>JAPQNM010000005.1:1548630-1551130 GCA_029783475.1 Metacarcinus magister
GATAAGGTCCCCGGTACAGAGCAAGCAGCTGGGAGGGAGAGAAAAATGAAACCAAATGCCATAGGCCAACTGACTTCTTGGAAGCTGACTTAGCACGAGTAGAGATGTGGAGAAAAAAAAGTGCTCGTCCACTACAGCAGCAATAGAACGGTCAGAATTGAAACTGGAGATGAAGGTACAGAGATAATGTTAGAATCCGTAGGAGGGTCGTTTAGAAATTAAATATTTAAGCTGGACTCTATCGAAGGCTTTCGATATGTCAAGGCGAACAGCAAAAGTTTCACCGAAGTCTCTAAAAGAGGATGACCAAGATTCAGTTAGAAAAGCAAGAAAATCATCAGTAGATAGGCCTTTTCGGAAACCATACTGGCAATCAAAGAGAAGGTTGTGAACTGATAGATGCCTCATTATCTTGTCATTAAGGACAGACTCAAAGGCTTTAGATAGGTAGGAAATCAAAGTTATAGGCGATAGTTTGAAGGATTGGAGCCGTCACCTTTTTTAGGGACAGGTTGAATGTGAGCCAACTTCCAGCAAGAAGGATAGGTAGCAGTAGAGAGATACAAACGAAAGAGTTTGACCAAGCAGGGAGCGAGTTCGGAAGTACAGTTTTTGAGAACAACAGGAGGGACTCCATCCGGACCGTAAGCCTTCCGAGAATCAAGGCCAGAGAGGGCATGGAAAACGTCATAATTAAAAATTTGAATTTTAGGGATGAAGTAGTCAAAGGGTGGAAGAGTAGGAGTGATATGCCCATTATCATTATCTTTCTCTAAAGCTGAAATATTCGCTCAAACCTTTGCTACCAACTCGGTAGCAAAGGTTTGAGCGAATATTTCAGCTTTAGAGAAAGAAGAGACAGTTGTGGAGCCATCTGGTCGAAGTAGAAGAGGGAAAGATGAAGTAGACTTGTTGAAAATATTATTGGCTAGATGCCAGAAATCACGAGAAGAGTTAGAATTGGAAATCACGAGAAGAGTTAGAATTGGAAAGATTTTGACAATTTCTATTGATGAAAAAGATTTTTGTAAGTTAGAGAATAAACTTGGCATGATCACAGGCAGAAATATAAAGGACATGAGTTTCAGCAGATAGATGGCTACGGTATCTTACTATCCTGTATCCTTCATTCTAGATTAGATAGTGTAGTCTCACAAACAGCCTCGTAAGGGCCAGCAGGCCTGTTGCTGTTTGTTCTTCCTATGTGTTCCTATGTGTATCGTTGTTTGTGAGCCGCCTCTCTATCTTTGACAGCACGAGAACAAGCAGAGTTAAACCAGGGATTTTTAGCTTTAGTATTAGAGAAAGTGTGAGGAATGTATGACGCCATGCCAGAGACAATCATCTTTGTTATGCGCTCGGCACAATGAGAAGGATCTCTGACATGGAAGCAATAATCATCTCAAAGAAAATCAGAATAGTACTGCCTTAGGTCCTACCACTTAACAGAATTGAATTGCCAGAAGCAACTCTGCTTAGGCGGGTCCTGAGGCTGCACTGGAGAGATAGAACAGGTAACGGAATTATGATTGTGATTAGAGGAGCCTAATGGAGAGGAAAGTTTGACAGAGGAAGCTGAAGGGTTGGAAGTTAGGAAATGATAAAAAAATGTTGGGCGTGTCACCAAGGCGGTCAGGGATACGGGTAGGAAACTGCACCAGCTGCTCTAGTTCATGAAGTATAGCAAAGTTGAAAGTTTGTTCACCAGGTTGGTCAGTGAAAGAGGATGAAAGGCAAAGCTGGTGGTGACAGTGACAGTGACAGTGAGATAGGATGTACTCCACTTTGGAAGTCAAATAGTCAAAGAATTTTACATATTCATTAGGTGATAGATATACAGCACAAATGTATATAATTAGAGACTTTGAAGTCTTAGCAAGATGGTAGAAAATTCTGAAGATTCATGATTGTGGGCATGAGAGCAATTAACGTTGTTACGTATATATACGCAACAACCAGCTTTGGATTGAAAATTAGGATAGAGAAAGTAGGAGGGAACAAAGAAGGGGCTGCTGTCAGTAGTCACAGACAACTGTGTTTCAGTTAGGAAGATAAGATGAGGTTTAGTGGAGGAGAGATGGTGTTCCGCAGATTGGAAATTAGATCTAAGGCCACGAATGTTGCAGAAATCAATATAATATGTATTAGAGGAAGTGTGAAGACACCCAAGGTCATCAGCAGAGAGGCAATCTAACCTGGGGACATTTGTGGTAATAACAATTTGTGGTGATAATAATAATAATAATAATAATTCATCCCAATTATATGTAGTAAATTTACCTTAATTTTCAATGTCAACGTGTTTCTTTCTACGTTACTAAACGGTAACAACAGTCATATTAGAGCGGCGTTGGTAAGATGCAGAGGCTCTCTGAAGTGTTTCATAGATGACTTGTTTCCACACCGCTGAAGCGTTATTGGAGATATCGTCACAGCTTTAGTCGCACCAACTCACGGTGAAATCACAGTGGCCGCTGCGTCGAAGATCATAAGGTTATCA
>JAPQNM010000005.1:1558630-1586130 GCA_029783475.1 Metacarcinus magister
ACACACACACACACACACACACACACACACACACACACCACACACACACACACACACACACACACACCACACACACACACACACACACACACACACACACACACACACACACACACACACACACACACACACACACACACACACACACACACACACACACACACACACACACACCACACACACACACACACACACACACACACACACACACACACACACACACACACACACACACACACACACACACACACACACACACACACACACACACACACACACCACACACACACACACACACACACACACACACACACACACACACACACACACACACACACACACACACACACACACACACACACACACACACACACACACACACACACACACACACACACACACACACACACACACACACACGAACATTTTTGTAACTGACATTACATTTCATCGGAAGGTATTAAATTACACCCAATCATATGTATTATATTATCCAGATGCATTGATTTGGACCATGTTGCTGTAATACGGTAGAGCTATTCCCTCTCTGTAGTTTTTCACATCCAAAAGTAAGTATGTTTCTCCTACTTGTGAACACCTTGATTAAGTTTCTCATTTTCCTCATATATCTTTTCCACATGTAGGTCGACTTACGCCACGTGGATGAGATGGAGGGAACGAACGTGGTGGACATCGGCGTTGACCTCTCCGAGTTCTACCGGTCTGTGGAGTGGGACATTCTGGAAGTGCCTGCCGTCAGGTGAGTGGTGGTGTTGGTTGGCGCAGTATGACGCTGGAACGAAGTTTGAAACGCTACTCCTGCGATGCATGTTAGATAGGGGGGAAAGTAGTGTTGAAGAATGAGTATAATTGTACCACGACTTCCTAGTGAAATACGGAGGGTGTTCTGTGTCCAGCAGTGCGTCAGTGAAGTCTATTAAGACACTGCAGTTTTTTTTTCATCACTTCAATTTTTATACTCATTTGTTTTTAAGCCTCCACCTCATTGGTGAGGGATATTGCTATTGAAAAACAATCGATGTTTAACATAATCTACTAAATAACCTTTCCCCATACTCTAAACATTTTTATATGTTTTGATTTCGTATAATATCATTTTAAAGAGGAGATGTAAGAAGTGTTGCCTCGTATTGACTATTTGTTCAACTCGAAGGGGCTGAAATGTTTAATCTCCGTCTCACTCAGTAATGCCTATCAATGGTTATGGTATTTTTCATTCATGTCATCGCTTTTATGAAATGACACCGACACGTGAACAAAAAAAGCTTTTCGACCGTCATGGAAACTCTGATTGAATGCCGTAAAAAAGCTATAACTTTGCCTCGTGCGATCACCTCTTTCTTAACGTCTCGTGACCTTTTGGCCCTAAAGTGAGACACAATAGACACAGTGAACTTTGGTCAGATAGAACAAAAAATTCTCAGTTATGAATAAAAAAAATTATCAGACACTGCTTTGTTTGTATTTGTGGCGCTTGAGATCCTACACTTCATCTTCCCAGTGGCAACGCTGCATAAATCGTTAATCGTGATAGAAATGGAACAACCTGATGATCTTGGCCAGTTCAAGGAGATGTTACGGGTTGGTATTAAGAGGAGGAACAATGGCGTAAAATTTATCAACTCAGTCTTTTCCAGTATTTTTCCAGTATTTGAATGAAGTATTGCTTATATCTAGCAATATTACCAATATATTTTGTTCGCATATACTGATTTGTTATGCAGTTTATTAGCTACTAAATGTTATTCTTTTTCTTGACTTGACAAGTGTAGTACCTCATTGCTGTTTGGTGCTGGGTGGAAGCCTCTCCACGACTCAGTTTGCAAAATGGGTTTGCAAAATGGGATTAACTTTGTCTGACTGCTTACAACTTTACAACCTACACTTCAGAGACTTCATTGTTGAACCTATACCAGAATTAATCCACATTTTCGGTGCCAGTAGTATATTGGATTATATTATTCTCTCTTTTGGTTACTGTGTCAACTGTTGATTATTTTTTCTTTAATTGACGTGCAGAGGTTACTTTTTATATCCTGTCATCCACGAAGTTCTAATTAGCATATTCATCCACATATTCAATGTGTTGAACGGGTATGTACCTTCCATTATAGACCTTAAAGCCGAACATTCTTGTTGGACTGACGCACTGCCACCACATAGATGTACGGGGATCACGGGTTCATAGTGTCAGCGTTGTGGTGACGCACACTCACCTCCTAGAATTTTACAAAAATCGTTTGTGTCCTATTTTCCTGCAGATGCTGTCGTACACTGCACAATCCTAATCCTGCTCTTTTTGTTTACCACAGTCACAGAGCTGAACAGTGCATTGTCCAGCGTCTGAACAATCGGTTTTATGAGGTTGCACATAACCGGAAATGTCTTGCAATTCGTAAGTCATTAAAGTGTAGACTTAATATGATGAATATCAATTATCTAAAGGAAGGTACATTCTATATTCGATAGTTTTGTTGTGAGTTTCATTTGGTCACTTACAATCTATCCAGTAAGGCCTTTGTAAGCCAGGAAAAGCCCGATCTCCCAATAAAATTGCCCATACATTCCCGGCAGCAAACAAGAACCTCGTTTATTTTTATTCATTTATTTTTTTCGGCAGCAGCAGCTGCGCCTGACACTTGCTGAATTGGTGCGTCTCTCTTGCGGCGGATTTGTTTTCCATTTCCAGAGCAAACACCGGGATACATTCCGGGAGCTTGCAGAATCTTCCTGAGCATAGTTCCTGGGAGTATAATCTGCGGCCTTGAACAATAGTTGCGAGAAGGAGTAACGATTACAGTAGCCAAATTTTACACAACGCGGGAAAAGAGAGAGCCAGCTGCTGCTTCTTTGTGGACTATTTGTTTAGTCTCTCTTGTCCAGCATATCACTGCCTTCCTCGTATCTATGTCTTGATGCTCGTAAATTAAATCAAATATATAGGTTATTTATCTTGCCTCAGGCTTTTATGAAATTCCGCGCTGCATAATTATCCCGAAAGCACCAGTGTTGTTGTGGTGTAATGCTGCTGCAACTTAGCATAAGCTTATATATAAAAACTAAATGTGTTCTTTAATGTGTTGCAATTGTTGTAGCTCATTAACAGGATGGTCACGTGTTTTATTTTAATTTTATTGGTCACATGTTTTCATTAAAATGGTTATATGAATTGTGGTTAATGAAGATCCCGTTTCCTCCGTCCTCACACTGAATCACGCTGTGCGGTGCAGTGAGGTGTGGTGCGGTGCTCTGCAGTGGATCACGTCAAAGTGGTCAAACACAATCGACTCAAAAGATGGAACTTGTGAGTTTCGAGCTGCCGTCACATGTATTTCCTCTCCAAGCAGGCCACACCTTAGCCAGTTAGCTGAAGTTTCTCTTGTCAGCATGATAATCAAAACATATTTATGCCTGAAAATAAATAGGAATTGAGAAGACAGATTTGGCAACTTGTACACGCATTAACTTTTGTGCGGCTTTCAATCATGCTAATGTCGGACTAATGCCGAGGTACGTGTTACTCTGACGCCAAACTCTATTTGGCCTTTTAGTCAGGGGTAGAGCAACATTTTTTACCCGAAATACAAGAATGGTTATATATGCATTACCTTCCCTGGTTTCCAATGGTATTAACCAGGTTGTGTTTTGTGCCCACTGTCCTGGTTAGCAGTCGAACCTCGGAACCGCAGCTAGACGCACTAACCACTACATATAAATGCTTGCATTAGTATATGTGGCTTATTTTATTTCGTTTGCATACATAAACATTTTTATTTAAGAAATATTCCAGAATTCAAGAAAGCAAGAAATAGTAACACTTAACTTTTTTTTTGTATATACATTAAAAGGGTACCGGCCAAGGGCAAACAAAAATAAGTAATAAAACGATACCGCTTGTCGTCAGACCCTGTACAGAAGACAGTAGGGGAAATAGAGGCTGGAGGTGGAGGTCCTATTTAGTGTGAGAGGTGTCTTAACACTCCTCTTTTTTAAAGAGTTCAAGTCATAAGCAGGTGGAAAAACAGACAAAGGAAAAGAGTTTCAAACTTACCTGTGTAAGGGAAGCAGGAGTGCAGATACTGGTTAACTCTTGCATTAGAAAGATGGATTTAATAAGGATGACAAGAAGTAGAATCCTTATGCAGCGAGGCCGCGGGAGGGGTGGAGGCATGCAGTTAGCAAGTTCAGAAGAGGAATCAGCATGAAAATAGCAGTAGAAAAGAGATACAGATGTAACATTGCGTTGGTGACTTAAAGAATCAAGACAGTCAGTTAAGGGGGAGAGTTGATGAGACGAAAAGCTTTAGACTCCACCCTGCTTAAAAAATCTGTGTGAGTTGAACCCCCCCAGACATGAGAACCATACTCCATATATGGACGGATAAGGCACCTTTACAGACCAAGCAGCTGTGAGGGAGAGAAAAATGGACGTAAACGCTCTAGGACACCTAACTTGTTGGAAGCTAATTTAGCAAGAGTAGAGATATAAAGTTGCCAGTTTAGATTCTTAATAAAGGATAGACCGAGTATGTTAAATGTGGAGGAGAGGGGCAAATGAGTGTCATTGAAGAAGAGGGGATAGTTATCTGGAAGGTTATGTCGAGTAGATAGTTGTAGAAATAGAGTTTTTGAGGCATTGAACAGAAACGGGTTTGCTCTGCCCCAATCAGAAACTAGTGAATGATCAGAAGTTAGGCGTCCTATAGCATCTCGCCTTGAATCACTTCATTCTTGTTGGGTTGGGCATCTGTTGTATGACGTTGAAAAATGCAAGGTGGTGTCATCAGCATAGAAGTGGATAGGGCATTGAGTTAGATTTAGGAGATCATTAATGAATAATAGAAAGAGAGTGAGTGGTAGGATAGAACCCTGAGAAACACCACTGTTGATAGATTTAGGGGAAGAACAGTGACCGTCCACTACAGCAGCAATAAAACGGTTAGAAAGGAAACTGGAGATGAAGGTACAGAGAGAAGGATATAATCTGTAAAAGGGTAGTTTAGGAATAAAAGATTTATGCCAGACTCTATCGAAAGCTTTTGATATGTCAAGGCCGACAACTAAGGTTTCACCGAAGTCCCTAAAAGTAGATGACCAAAATTCAGTTAGAAAAGCAAGAAGATTACCAATAGACCAGCATTTCCGGAAACCATACTGACAATCATAGAGAAGGTTATGAGCTTACAGAGACTTCATTATCTTCTTGTTAAGGGCATACTCAAAAACTATAAGAAAGCAGGAAATCAAAGTTATAGGACGGTAGCTTAAAGGATTGGAGCGGTCACCCTTTTTAGGGCCAGGTTTAATGTGAGGGTAGGTAGAAGTAGGGAGACACAGACGAAAGAGTTTGACCAGGCAGGGAGCCAGCTTGGAAGCACACAGTTTTTTGAGAACAACAGGAGGGACTCCAACCGGATCGTTAGCCTACCGAGAATCAAGGCCAGAGAGGGCATGGAAAAGCGTCATAATGAAGAATTTCAATTTTTGGAATTGAAATAGTCAGAGGGTGGAGAAGTAGGAGGAATATGCCCAGTATAATCCAAAGTAATGTTGGTAGCAAAGTTTTGAGCGAAAATTTCAGCTCTAGAGAAAGAAGAGACAGCTTTGGAGCCATCTGGTTGAAGAAAAGGAGGGAAAGATGAGAGAGTAAAATTGTTGGTGATATCATTGGCTAAATGCCATAAATCACGGGAAGAGATAGCATTGGAAAGATTTTGACATGTTCTATTGCTGAAGGAGAAGATTAGATTTAGTATGATTACGGCCAGAAATACAAAGAACATAAGTTTCAGCAGATGGATGGCTACGGTACCGTTTGTGAGCCGCCTCTCTATCTTTGACAGCACGACAACAAGCTGAGTTAAACCAGGGCTTCTTAGCTTTAGTATTAGAGAGTGAGAAATATATGACGCCATGCCAGAGACAATCAACTCTTTTATGCGCTCGGCACAAAAAAGAAGGCTCTGTGACAAGGAAGCGATAATCATCCCAAGGAAAATCAGAATAGTTCTATTCTGCCTTTGGTCCTCCATTTAGCAGAGTTGAAATGCCAGAATCACCTCCGCTTAGGTGGGTCCTGAAGCTGAATTGGAGGGATAGAAAAGCAAACGGAAATGAGATTGTGATCGGAGGAGCCCAACGAAGAGAAAAGTTTGACAGAGTAAGCTGAAGGCTTGGAAGTTAGGAAAAAATAAAACAAAATGTTGGGCGTGTCTCCAAGGCGGTCAGAGATACGGGTAGAGAACTCCACCAGCTGCTCTAGGTTGTGGATGATAGCAAAGTTGAAGGCATGTTCACAAGATTGGTCAGTAAAAGAGGATGAAAGCCAAAGCTGGTGGTGAACATTGAAATCCCTAAGAATGGAAATCTGAGCATAAGGAAAGTGAGATAGGATATACTCCACTTTGGAAATCAAACAGTCAAAGAAGTTTACATAGTCAGAGGAATTAGATGAGCTATACAGCACAGATAAATCTAGTTAGAGAGTGACATTGAAGTCTTAGCCAGATGATGGAAACTTCTGCAGACTCAAGATTGTTGGCATGAGAGCAAATAACGTTACGAACATGTACGCAACAGCCAGCTTTGGATTGAAAATGAGAATAGAGATACTGTTGTATATTATATGTCCTTGTATTTTGCCATTAGGAAAACGTAAGAATAACACCATGAATAATTGAAATTGAGAAACTTGAAACGACGATGTTTCACAAAGAAAATAAACAAATCGCTAACTGTGGCAAATCAGCAATAACATGCCTTAGCTTACCTTCGTCTTTTTATCAGATAAACAATAAATTTATACGTTCCCATGCCTACCTCCGAGGAATCAGCACTACGGCAGGCACGCAGGCATGTAGGCAAGCAGACAGGCAGGCAGGTAGGCAGGCAGGCAGGCAGGCAGGCAGGCAGGCAGGCAGGCAGGCAGGCAAGCAGGCAGGCAGGCACGCAGGCAGGTGGGCGGGCGGGCGGGCAGACAGGCAGGAGAGAACTGGCAGTGGCGGCAGCAGCGGCGGTGGCAGTGGCGGGGTGAGACATTGTTCCCAAGACTCACTAAGAGTGTATTGCGACGACTTGACACGCTTCGGGTTGACGGTGCTTGACGGCGGGACAGGAGATAGGAGAGAACAAGAGAGAGAGAGAGAGAGAGAGAGAGAGAGAGAGAGAGAGAGAGAGAGAGAGAGAGAGAGAGAGAGAGAGAGAGAGAGAGAGAGAGAGAGAGAGAGAGAGAGAGAGAGAGAGAGAGAGAGAGGAAGAAGAAGAAGAAGAAGAAGAAAAATTAATGTGGCAAAGGGTACAGTGAGACAGGCCATCCTCTTCAGCCTCCTCTCCACATCTTCCTCATTCCTCCCCTTTCCTCGCGTTCTGGCCAGGTTGGGAGGCCGGGGGAAGGCATGACGTCACAGGAGGTAGTGACGGCGACTAAAAAAGTTATATATTTTTCTACACATTGAATAAACATCAGGACTCCTCATTACTTAATTTCTTTAACATTTCACTTTCATCGATATAAATTCGCCTCACATAAACAATATAGTGTAAATATCGATTGGCTTAGAGTTGAGATTTTCTGGTAGAGAGCTATTTTTTGGCTTCGATTCATGTACAATCTGTTCCTCTTCTCGGCTTGGCAGAGTTCTCTTACCACCTTACCTCCCCTAATCCACTCCTCTCCCTTCGAGTACTGCTGACGACTGCTAACCGTGGTGGTGATCACTCTTCCTTCTCCTCGTACTCGTACCCAGCTTCTTCCTCCTCCTCCTCCTCCTCCTCCTCCTCCTCCTCCTCCTCCTCCTCCTCCTCCTCCTCCTCCTCCTCCTCCTCCTCCTCCATCTCTTTCATCCTGCAGACTCTGATATTAGTTAGTATGTCTGAGGTTGCGTACGTCATCATTCAGTCTACAGTAAACTGTCGGACATACTGTATTTTTTTCGCTTGTGGTATTGTCTTCGTTTGTTTATTAGCTGGTGTCCATTTTCTTCTTCTTTTGCGTGTTGAATTTACTGTCCTAAATTGCTGTGCTGCAGGATGGTGTTCTTGAAATTGGGTCGATGGATATCCACTACCACCACCACTAACTGTTGTGTTAATTTTCTTCGCGACGGCTGTACCCGACGGATACGACCTGCAAGGGTAGAGAACGGTGGAACGATGAACATTTTGAATACTAGTAATGCTTCTAGAATCCTTGTGGTGATGTAATGTGGGGATGGGCTGTACATTATCAGCCCTAGTAAAATATTATCTTTCAGTCCATACTATCAGTGTAACTAGTTCCAAACCTTCCAGCACAAAGCCTACTAATAACACAGACCCAAGATTAGAACTCAGTGTTCACTTCATAGTGATCGCGTCATGAAGAGCGTAATGGACAGCTTCGTCCTCTAAAGGCAATAAAATAATGGGTCGTAAAGCTTCGTCTAAGGTGAAGGCAGGTGCGGCTTTGTGGTTCTATGTTTGGTCCTATCCTATGCAGTTTCTACATATCCGCACCAAAGTGGGCTGAGCCGATTCTGTGCTGTCTCGTGAAGCAAGTAACTCATTGTGTCGTGTCGCTTTGTGTCGATGTGCAACACACTATTTCTCGAGCTGGCCAGGTGTTCGCGGTATACATTATTCATGTGAATATCAAAGTTATTGATGCTCGTGTCAAATTCCACGAATAGTGTCGTCTATCCTCCGAATTCTTGATACTGTTAACGTGGTCGACAGTAACCGATCAAAAACAAATGTGATAGTAAAAGGTAGTTGTGTTGCCGGAATGTATTGTGAACGTAAGTGTGTTAAGCATCTTTCCTTGAATGTGCTCTTAACGGAATGACGCTTCAATACTTCGTGACTGGCATTTGATTTGCACTTTAACGGAAAGCTTTACACACCAGATAAAAACAACATTCAAAACACAGCTTCTCAGTGCCATCAAACAGATAGCCATTGACTATATGTTGTATGTATATTGTTCGAAGAAGTATTTCTCGGTACTTCTTTTCTTTACTCTGGGAGAAGAGGAAGAAAATTATAGGAATGCTTGGGAACTTTTAAAAACCATCGTCCACGGACACTCAGGATTGTTTTTTGTTCCTGCTCTTTTTTCTTTCTTTCTTTTAAAAGAATGTTCGTGCCGCGATGGTAAGCCCTCGGTGTCCAGCTTTTACTCTTGCGTTTCAACAGCGTGTCCCAGCGGCCCGCTGGACACACAGTCGAGAAGAGTGGAAAAACACAAGCTAGTACTAAAGAATTAGTAAACACGGCGAGGCAGAACAAAACAAATAATACCAACACCTGTTTTACGCACGTGTTTTTATTATTTCAGCGAAATCGTAGGAGAGAGAGAGAGAGAGAGAGAGAGAGAGAGAGAGAGAGAGAGAGAGAGAGAGAGAGAGAGAGAGAGAGAGAGAGAGAGAGAGAGAGAGAGAGAGAGAGAGAGAGAGAAAAAAAAACCCGGGCAACAAAAATAGTTGTCCCAAGAGTTCGTTAAGATAAAAATTTGGTGCACGTAAATGTGTCTAAAGGCGCCACTGCTTACTATCTTTATTATTCATTATGTATGTTTATGTCTAAGTTTGGCTAATGTCTATGTCTATATCAGTGTTTATTGTATTTTTGTGTGATGTATATGTCCTTCTGGAACCAAGCAATACCGTACAATCAACCCCATCGTTTTGTTGCCACAAACACGAGTTTCAAGTGGCCTTACGACGCTGTCAGACGATCTCTCTCTCTCTCTCTCTCTCTCTCTCTCTCTCTCTCTCTCTCTCTCTCTCTCTCTCTCTCTCTCTCTCTCTCTCTCTCTCTTTCTCTCTCTCTCTCTCTCTCTCTCTCTCTCTCTCTCTCTCTCTCTCTCTCTCTCTCTCTCTCTCTCTCTCTCTCTCTCTCTCTCTCTCTCTCTCGTATCGCCATCCCTAACATCCCTTTCCCTCTTTGCTCCACTTTCCTCCCGACCCTCCTACCGGTAACCCATCTCCCTTGCACATTTGTTTCACTCCTGTGTGTTCCCTATTCCCTTTGTTTCCTTCTTTTCATCCTACCTTGCCCTTATTCGTCTTAAATCCTCCTTGCCACTTACCGCATGTCTTACCCACAAGCTTTCACTCCGTCAGTACTGGTCGCCATTACCTCCTCATCCTCCTCTTCTTTTTATGTCCTTTCATTATCGCCTCTTTTTCATCGTGGTCGTCGTCGTCGTTGTACTCTTCCTCCTCCATCTCTACCACACAACCTATCACTGCCTCATCAGCAGGAGGAGGCAAGCATTCTCCAGTGAAGTGGGCGACCCGCTGGCTATCTCCCATCTCCCGCTGCCTTCCCTCCTATCCCCCACCTCTCTCTCTCTCTCTCTCTCTCTCTCTCTCTCTCTCTCTCTCTCTCTCTCTCTCTCTCTCTCTCTCTCTCTCTCTCTCTCTCTCTCTCTCTCTCTCTGTCTTAGTCCACGTGAACAAGTATTCTCTCGATATCACGTCACGCATTGTAAGTTAATTTGTGAACGAAACCTCAAAGACAGGCAAATGCAGCTTAATTCCATCCACCAATCCTAAGGGAACAGAATAAGCTGCCAGTCTTATTCGTGTAGAGTAACATAATTAATACGGTCAAAAATCACCCAGCATTATCTTCACATTCAGTATTCGGTAAATTGCATTCACAGTCAGTACGTCAATAAGATTAAAGAACAGAACGCTTAGTGTCCTTATCGGTATCTGTTTCACTGTTCCTGTTTTAATGGCTGGCTGGCTGGCTGGGTGGCCGAGCTAGCCTATGTGTGTTTTTATGTGCATATTTTTTTTCTTCTGGTGTGTATGTGTGCTTTTTCTCTCTTCATCCTTTCTTCTTTCCTTTCTTTCCTTTCCTTCCTTCCTTTCCTGCTCTCTTCCTTCATTTCCCTCATTCTTTTCTTTTTTTACTTCTTTCCTTCCACCTTTTCTTTGTTTTCTTCCTCTTCAGAAACCATAAAAAAATATAAATCCACATCTTTACCAAGCCTGCCCCTCACAAGATCCTCGTCTTCATCCTTCCACGCCCATGTATTCTCAGATCCCCTGTCCCTCTTAGCGCCACCTACAGAAAAGCATAAATTTTCCTGACGCTAAGTGACTCTTCCTTCGCTCTGTTTGATACATATTCTCTCTCTCTCTCTCTCTCTCTCTCTCTCTCTCTCTCTATATATATATATATATATATATATATATATATATATATATATATATATATATGTGTATAAATATATATATATATATATACACACACACACACACACACACACACACACACAGACACACACACACACACACACACACACACACACACACACACACACACACACACACACACACACACACACACACACACACACACACACACACACACGCACACAAACACACATATAGATGAATAGTATAAAGACAGAGGTGGGAGGGAAAAACTGCGAAGGATTTTATAGATATTGTTGTCTTCTCAATTATCATTTTGTAAGGGGGATAGAGTGAGTGAATGAATCAATGAATGAGTGCGTGAGTAAGTGACTAAATGAGTGGTTGAGTGAGTGATGGTAGTACTGATCTGTAGTGAAATGAAGAAAATTAAAGTTGCCAAGCGTTTTAACACTCTTAATCTTGTATTTTCATATTGTATGCGACTCGAATCAGTAGACCGATTGAGTGTACGAGTGATCAGTGCGGTCAGGCTTGGTATATTGGTATGAATATAAAACTGCGAATGTTCTTGGTCCGTCTGTTATTCCCTGTCCATGATCTCACACCAGCTGTTTCGCCTCACGCGTCATTTTGTCTTTTATCCGTATTGCTAGTATTGCTGGCATTACTATTTCTGTAACTATTATTGTTCGTCCAAGGAGTGGACACCTTGCTTTTCTGACGAGGACACTATATGACTAAAGCAGTAGTAGTAATATTAGTAGTAGCAGTAGTAGTGGTAATAGTAGTAGTAGTAGTAGTAGTAGTAGTAGGAGGAGGAGGAGGAGGAGGAGGAGGAGGAGGAGGAGGAGGAGGAGGAGGAGGAGGAGGAGGAGGAGGAGGAGGAAGAGGGGGAGGAGGAGGAGGAGGAGGAAGAAGAGGGGGAGGATTCGACACCATCAATTTGTATATGAATAAAGGGGAATGGAAATATGGTAGGAATTGAACCTGCAGCCGCTGCATCTGCACACCCATCTCATCTTTGGACACAGTGCCAGCCAGTACGCCGCTACTTCCAAGAAATTCCAATAACGTAACCCTATCGGTTTTAGGTGAAAGCTGATGTTCACATCGGTGGGGTTGTGTGGGAGGCCCTTTCACGATTCCTGTCAGTCTTTCAGCAAAAAACGAAACGAGAAATTTTGTCGATACTGAAAACACCTCGTTGTGTGTGTGTGTGTGTGTGTGTATGTGTGTGTGTGTGTGTGTGTGTGTGTGTGTGTGTGTGTGTGTGTGTGTGTGTGTGTGCGCGTGCGTGTGCGCGTGCGTGCGTGTGTGCGTGCGTGCGTGCTTGTGTGTGTATGTGTGTGTGTGTGTGTGTGTGTGTGTGTGTGTGTGTGTGTGTGTGTGTGTGTGTGTGTGTGTGTGTGTCTCCTCAAGCTTACACATTTTATCTCCCCCCTCACACTTGGGGTCGGTACTGCAGCAACATGTATATTGGTGTCTCACGTTTCTCCGGTATGCACGGCTCAGGGATTTCATAAGGCGGGATCTGCGCGATAGGGGGCGAGGTGTTGCCCTGGTACATCCCTCCGCAGATGCTGATATTGGTAGTGCCACTTGCAAATTGTTTGATTGCGACGGTGGTGTTCGATCGATGAGGAAGTGGGGCAGCGGCGGTGAGACACAGCGCGGGCCATCAACCATAAGATGGAAACAGCGATGATTGTTGCAGGAAAGGGAAAAAGGCAACTCCCGGCTGTCACGTTTAATTACCCAGCCTTTGTTTCCGGCCGCGGGGGAGGCGCAGATACCGTCTTCGGGAAAGGCCGCGTGACACTCAGGGGCGAGAGGAGCAAAATCTTTTTATAAATATTTATTCCCGAAAACTATTATTTCAGAATGTTTCCTCTGCCTTGGTGAGCATTGTGTTAGGTGTCTAGGTGTCGTGTACTGTCACACGAGTGAGTACCTTATCGTTGACGTGTGGTGTTCGACCTGCACTTGAATTTTCTTCCGGTGGGAGAAATAAGCTACAGGGTTGGACCAGCAGGGAAGGGAGTGCTGGTGTAGTAGATGGGGGCAGTATGGGGTTCATAAAAGTATTGGCACCGCATCTTGGCTCGCAAGTACCACAACACCTTGTTAGGAGTGTGCTGCATCGCTGCTACAGCCTCCACAAGTTTGTTCATGTGATATTGAAATGACACGCTTCACCTGAGACTTAAGTTCTAGTAGCATTAATGTCACACCACTTTAAACATGTCACCCAGTGTAATATTTTACATACTTTTCATATTTCTCATGTATCCGGATATTGTGAATACAGTTACAGGAATCACCAAGCGACAACAAAAGTTCATTGCATATATAAGTATTAGTATTTGCCTACACATACACATTTTTATCGCCAATACCTGACGCCACACGTAGGCTTAGATAAAAATAAGTAAATATGTGACTTCTCTAATTTTCTTAGCCGTTATCAATATCAGTAATGCACCATAAGGATTTAATGTATTTAATCTCAGAAAAGTAAGATATGGAAAGCTTTACGAGACTATATGGTGTTAGAGTTCTTTTACCTAAGGATATAATAGAAAATTCGGTCAACTTTGAAAAACTTGATGAAAATATATTTAAAGTGTGTGGAACGTGTGGTGATGTGCCTGAAAAATCGAGAAGACGAATGTTGCAGCTTCCAGTGGAGGTAAAGTTAGTAAGGGTCCGTGAGAGAGAAAAAAAGAGTTTAAGAGACGAGCAACTTTTTATTCCACCCTTTTTAACAATGCGTGTGTATGGGACTACTCGACACACGAGAGGCGCACTTCAATCAAAGGCTAGTGAGGCTCCTTTACTGGGTAGGGAGGTGAGTGGGATGATAAAAAATTATGTTGTAGGCTGTACAAAACACAGAGCTGTGTTGGAGGCTTCTCAGAGAGAGAGAGAGAGAGAGAGAGAGAGAGAGAGAGAGAGAGAGAGAGAGAGAGAGAGAGAGAGAGAGAGAGAGAGAGAGAGAGAGAGATTTACTAAATCAATTTATTAGACTAGCAACATGGCGTAATGTCTCACTTGTCTCAGCAAGGAATATTAATTTGTCTTCAGATATTGAGAAAGTCGAAAACGGTAAATATCTCCAGAAAGATCAATTATATAAGCAAAGACTCCGATGGACAGTCCTGAGCAGATATGCCAAAACGTATAGAAGAACTGAAACGTAAAAGGTTTCTATTGTAACAGATTCGGTGACTCATTGGAAGAAAACAATCTGAAAGCCATGAAAATTGTTTGACGGCATTGATCATTGACTCTTCTTAGCGAAATTTAATAAAGGCAACTCAGAGTGAATGAAAGTCAAAGGACACACAAAGAAAAGCTCACCCAAGCAAGCCAAGACGAACGCACCCTTCAAGAACAGGAGCAAGTCAGAAATTTTGGAAATTAAATTACAAGTATATTAGAGGTGGTAGATGTAACTTTTTGTATTAAAGACAAGTAGAGAAAAAACAAAAAAATCATAAGAAAATCTAAAAAAATTGTGAATTCTATTTACAATCAACAGCTGATGAAAAGGAAAGAAAAGTGTCACAAAAGTTAAAACTGCTAGCGTTGAGATACTCTGTAGTAGGGAGAAAAACCTCACTGAGATCACGTGTTGTGGACCAGCATCAGTAAAAAATATTTGTTTTAAGTGATACACCATGAAAACTTTTTATTGTTTTGGTTTGTATTAAATAATAAAAAAACTCAAATTAGAGCACTTTCAGAGTAATTGGATAAAATAAGTCCATCACCACGACCCCGATAAGGTGGACAAAATCTGAAATAAGGCCTAAGAATAATTAGAAGGCTGTGTCGGTCGGTCGGTCGGTCGGTCTCCTAGACAACCAGCATGCGCCACAGTGGATAGCCCGCACACCGGACCTGGAGGAAAAAGCTGCAGGATTGTTTTTGCAAGCTCCTTAGGGGAGTCCTTGAGGAAAGTTTGTCACGGACGTTGAAACATACCAAATATGTAGTTTTATGAAAGGAAGCAGGATATTTGAATTGATTATTGTATTTCAAAATTAAAGTACTCTGTAGACGTTTTCGTATAAAATAAATGAAAACTCATTGATGTGAAAAGTTTTAATCAAACATTAAATCTTAGGGAAAAGAAAGTGGTGGAGGCAAAAATTAGTTAGATACTACAGCGCGTTGACACACACACACACACACACACACACTCTCACACACGCGCACACACACGCACACACACACGCACACACACACACACACACACACACACGCACACACACACACACGCACACACACACACACACACACACACACACACACACACACACACACACACACACACACACACACACACACACACACACACACACACAAGTAATGCTGAATGGAAACATTTTGGGCTCTGTGACTGTCCTTGCGAGGGTTTGTAACAAGGTAAGCGGCAGTGTGGATCCTTGACAAGTAGCAGGATAGAGAGAGTGAAGCACCAGTATTATGAGGAGACAGACTACAGGCACTTATGGCTATACTGTCGACTGTGTTACTGTGAGTAACTTCTATATGTGAAGGGATCCACAATAAAAAAATAATCACCACGCTGCGTTGGCCTATTTGGGCTAAAACACACAGGGTGCGTTGAACGACATGACCACAGCTGGGTTTGGGGGAAGATAGAACCTGCAGGGTAGACTTAGAATTACGTATCACCACATAATTAAGACCCCGTTGACAGAGGAGAGTTTTGCATCTAGTGTCACGTGAGGTGTCTTGCGGCTGGCAGCGCTGGGCTGCCCGCGCGTGGGTGAGGGTTGGAACTGGTGTCTCCCAACTCTCTCACAGTCAGTCAGGAGCTGGCAGCCGTAGTAGTCATATCTCCGGCACTTCCTATGTAGAGTTCTTCCATCAAAAGCAACTTCTTTGCCGGCGTTGGGTGGAAAGCTCGCTGCACTCTTGTGATTCCGATGCGCTCTTAAAGCTTATTGTCTTCTCTCCAAGGTGAAAGCCCACCTAGATGAGCGAGAACTTCATACCTTGGCGGATGCCCGGACTGCGGCTGATAATTTCTCTTTAACCAACATTGACTCTTTTCACAGAAATCAGCCCTGGTCCCCGTTCTCTCCCTCTCAGTCTATCCGTTCCTTCTCCATTGGGGACTCTGCGACTATTGGCGAGTGCGCTGGTTGGTGGAGGGGTACAACGGACAACCCCTGGGAGAGGAAGACTGTCACCTGAAGCTATTGCAAGACCGCTGGCCATCATATTAACTTTTGCAAGAGGCGGCCCAGTAGATTTTACTCCTCTGCCCAGGAACCGACCGTTCTCCAGGCCAGTGTTCTCCCTAATCCCGGAGGTGTTGTTGGACTCCCAGGCGGGTGATGTGCCTCCTTCTTTCAAGCCTTTTTGCTCGGAAGGCCGAGTAGCTGTTAGTAACTCATGCTCACGCTCTACCCCTGTCATTATTCTGCGCGACACAGGCTCTGACCTTTCGTGCATTCTTAAGAAGGCTGTTCTTAACTTTTACTGCTATACGGGTGAACATGTTATTGTGTCCGGTTTACCAGGAGCCGCTAGATGTCCTGTGCGCCGTGTACCTTGATTGTTGTTTCAGGTCATGTCACCTTAGCAGTAGTGGACAGTCTTCCAGCTATTAATGTCTCTGGCTTTACTGGTCATGATCTTGCTGGTGCCCAAGTAGCACCTAACCCTATAGTTTCGGCTGTACCCACGCTAGAAAATAACACTCGAAAGTTAGAACAAGACAATCCAAAACTTTTTCCAGCATGTGCCGTCCTTCGTAGCATAAGCAAAACTTTGGTAGAGGCCCCCTTAATCGAGAACTCCAATCCTACACCTGTTCTTGTTGACCAGCCTTGTGGCGTATCTGATACACTGACGGAGGAATTTACACTTGAGGATTTTTTTTACCATGCCACTGCTAACCTTTCACCCAGTAGTTACAAACCTGAGGCATTAACTTTTGGCAACGCTCCCATTACCAGGGAGAAATTAATTTATGAACAGTCTTGTGATCCTGAACTAAGTCTATTTTGATCATCAGCTTGATATTGCTGATGCTGATAAGGCTCCAAATTGTTTCTATCTTAAGTCGGGCGTCTTAATGCGTAAGTTGAGACCTTTACATGTTCCATCAAGTCATACTTGGGAGACAGTTCATCAAATTGTTGTCCTTCAGTCTCTGCGGCAGGAAATTTTGAGAATAGCACATGACCGGGGGGGTGGTCACCTAGGAGTACACAAGACCTACCACAAGGTACTATCCCACTTCTTTTAGCCAAAGTTAAAAAATGACGTTAGCTCCTTCATTCGAACGTGTTCTGTCTGCCAGGTAACGTAAATCCGGCACTGGAATTAAACCCGCTCCTCTTATACCAATACCTGTCATGGAGAAACCCTTCAAAAAAGTAATAATTGATTGTGTCGGCCTATTGCCTAAGAGTAAACGGGGGCACCAGTTTTGCTCACCATCATGGATACAGCCACCCGCTATCCTGAAGCCATTCCCCTCCGTACCATCACTACCAAGAATGCTGTCAGGGCACTAATCAAGTTCTTCACACAGGTTGGTCTGCCTGCCGTTGTGCAGACAGACCAGGGATCTAATTTCACCTCTGGAATGTTTGGGCAGGTTATGAGAACCCTGGGAATCCAACAGGTTAAGTCCAGTATTTTTCACCCTCAGAGTCATGGTGCTCTTGAAAGGTTCCATAACACTCTTAAGACTATGCTAAAAGCTTTCTGCTTAGAGACGGGAAAGGACTGGGACGAAGTGGTTGACCTATTACTATTCTCTGTTAGGGATAGTGTGCAAGAAAGTCTGGGTTTCACTCCGTTCCTGTTTAATTTATGGTCATAAGGTTAGAGGACCACTGAAAATATTGAAAGAATCTTGGTTATGGGAGGAAAATACGACTCCTGTTGTTGCTTACGTAATAAATTTTCATGATAAACTGCAAAATGCCATTAGGCTTGCCCACTCCCACCTTGGTAAAGCTCAGGGGCGTATGAAAGAGTATGAATATTGTTAGGTTAGGGAGTGTTTTATTTTTTTTGGTTTTGTGTGTGTGCGGTTATCCTTTTGTATGTCCTTTTTTTATGTACTTTTAAAAGGGGGTGTAACGTGAGGTGTCTTGCGGCTGGCAGCGCTGGGCTGCCCACGCGTCGGTGAGGGTTGGAACTGGTGTCTCCCAACCCCCTTAAGGGGGTATCACACTGGCTCCTCGAACGCCAGGTTCGTGGGTATGTGACATCATTCGTGGAGCAAAGTTGGTTTCCATATTTTTGCATCCCTGCTCCGCGTATCCTCGGCAAACTCAATAATTAATGTATTAAAATCGTAGAAAATAGCATTAAATAGTTATAATTCTTCGGAAAATATTTTATTAATGTAAATAATTTAAAAGTATAACATAATAACTTTGCTCCACGAATGACGTCACATGCCCACGAACCTGGTGTTCGAGGAGTCAGTGTGATACCCCCTGTACAGTCAGACGTCAGTTTGGAGCTAGCAGCGGCAGGCAGCCGTAGCAGCCACATCTCCAGCTCCGTTCTACGCCCTAACACCGACTGCTTTTCAAATTCAGGTGCTCGCCCGGCAATAACACGCCCATTATTGGCTGTTTGCAGGTGACCTGGTTGCTGTGCAGCAGAGCCAGTGCTATGGTCTCAGTGTGAAAACTGTAATCACTGGTTGCTGGGTGGTGTTGCGTGACAGCTGCCCCTTGTTTTTCTTTGTTGTTGGGTTGTTTGTGTGGTTTGTTGTTGGGTTGTCTGTCTGCGTTGTAGTTTGGTTGTCCGTCTGGTTAGTGGTGTCCTTGTTAGGGTTGTTGGGTTTTTCTCTTTAAAGAGAACTTGGTAATTCTGTGTTACAACTTAGAGCCGTGAGGAGCTTCCGCTAGACAGTAAGCCAGACAAGCGGTTTAGCTCTTAGTTGTAACACTTGTCTCCCAAATAATTTGCAGTAAGTAGACCTGATGTAAACAGGGATTCTGTGACCAACCCAGCCTCCTAGCGGGTCGTCCACATCAAGGGAGAAGACATCATTCCCCGCTCCCCTATCTGGCTGCAAGGATCCGTCGGTGTAGATGTGATTAGGTGCAGGAACCGAGGATGACACTGTAGTTATTGCCTCCAAAACTATCTGTCTCTGCACATACACACACACACACACACACACACACACACACACACACACACACACACACACACACACACACACACACACACACACACACACAGAGAGAGAGAGAGAGAGAGAGAGAGAGAGAGAGAGAGAGAGAGAGAGAGAGAGAGAGAGAGAGAGAGAGAGAGAGAGAGAGAGAGAGAGAGAGAGATTAGAAAACAAAGTGACAGAGAGCCAAATAGAGACATTTCGTCCATTACAACTTTGGTTCACTAACTCGGTGTCCACATTGGGAGGTTCAAAGTCAGCCATGAGTTCAGTAATATTATGGAACTTAAAAATTTCCCATTAATGTGGGTGAATTTTATTTAACTTCAGAATTTGACGTCCCTGCCCTCTCGTAGTCTAAGGTCACCCATCACAACTTGTAACAGGTTCAAGATTCTGGCGAAAGAGGAAGAAGAGAACCATGAGATGAGACTCATCGGTGACTCAATCGTCATAGAGCAGCTACATGAATTCTGCAGGAGAGCGAGAACCACTAGGAACAGGGTGTGTCGTCTGGATGACATCTCAGCAGCTTTGACAATATTAGCATAAACGACTATGTAACAATACCACTGGTAACAATTGCTTCAAGATCATTGGTATGCGTTTTAGATCGAACGAAGCGAAACACTTTTTCTTTAATAGAATCACGCATATTTGGAATTCTTTACCAGCACCAATAGTTAACTGTTATACAATTGAATAATTTAACACAAAGGGAGGGATGGGTGGGTAGGTGCCATCCTTCTGTCCTTATGTCTCTTATCAAGTAGATACCAGAGTAGTAGAGTGTAGCTACACACTTAGGTCGTTAGGTCCAGTAGGTCTGTTATTGTTTGTTCTTCCTTTGCACTCATTCGTACTCTTTTTTTTAATACTCTTCATAGTATAACAACAAAGAAAAATAAAGTTATTCACTCCATCTTCTTTGATAACATCTAAGGAAGCATCTTTATTAAATATTGAATGGAGTAAACCACCAATGAGTGAGTTGGTGGCCGATAGGTGGCAGTATGTCGAGGCGTTGGAGTCAAGCTGTGACTGTTTGCGGTTGGAGTCCATTATCGGCGCGTATTGATCGAATCCACCGTAATGATGCCTCTGCCGTTCTCCAGAAAAGAGGGTGTGTTGATGAAGGACAGTGGAGTGCAAGGGAGAGTCAGGTTGATCGGAACAAGACTTGAGGTGACAGATTTGTTAATGAGCTGCCGTGTTCATATTCCTTAATCATCATGTTCACCAAGTATTAACCATTATTTGAAACATAGCTTAAACTTGTATTGTACAAAACTTTTACAGAGCATAGCTGGAATGCAACATATGGTAATTAATTGTTTAGTGTAATGGTTAGGAGCATCTGCTAAAGGTGAGACAGGACGAGTGGCAAGTGGGCGAAGACTGGTGAGGAGGAGTGTTACCATTCCCATCAGCAATTAATCCCACTGTAAATCTTTTTAACAAGGTTTGTGTTATACTTTTTTACCTTGAAGCAAGCACAAGCGTAAATGAAAACCAATGACGGTGTGTGTGTGTGTGTGTGTGTGTGTGTGTGTGTGTGTGTGTGTGTGTGTGTGTGTTGACCCTAATGTGTTCATGTGCGGAAACTAATCTTAGTAGGCTCCCGACAAGTGACGTGATGACCGTGTTGCCTCAGGTGTGGTGCCAATTTTCTGACCTGTGAAGTTTGACTGACCACACGCGAAGTGCCAGATGGTGGTTATGATTATTTATAGAACCAACCAATGTTGATTAGTAGGATATAATTGACATTAGGAAAGGACTTGATGTTTGGTGACGCTTCACTAAAAGGTCGTTGAATTTAGAAACACAAATAGCGCTGATTTTAAGAAGAAAAATACTATGAGGTGGAGTCTACGCGGCCATGAGTCATTATCTGAAGAAGAAATGGATCTCAGGATATTATTAATCCTCACCTGGTAACTTAACTAGGCTTTGTGACTTAAGATGTTGTCAAGTATACACTACATGATGTTTAATGAGGACAAAAAACTGTCATCGAGAAAACACTGCACTGCCTACTTTCTACCTTGGACACTGAAAGCACTCCAAGAACAGTCGTCCTCACCCACTCTCCAGCTACAAGCAACCAATGTATGCCATCCAGGTCTTGCTAAACATTCGATTAACTTAATATCAATTCCCACTCTGCGAGAAGAAATTTTATATTCAAAACTTCCAGACCGGAACAGGACAACCCATAATCCAGCAACACGATCGACCCAACTAAGTAATTAATATTAATAATAATGTGTTTGTCAGAGAGCTGTGTGTGTGCAGCGGTGGAGCGAGGTTGAGGGAACAAGGTGAACAGCGGCTGCCCACGAGGAATAAAATATATTTGAAGAAAAAATCCAGACGAGGATGCCTCTCATTTCTTCCCGCCCTCGTCGTGAATCCGCATCTAGGCCACCAAAGTTTTCTCGCTTAACAGGAAGGATAACTTACTTTACCTGGAGGAATGGAGTATGTAGGACGGCGCGCCAGGAGCTCACGCGAGGGTGAGGATGAGGCGCAGCATACCTGTGAAGTTAATGTAATTCTTCAAGAATAACAGCAGTAATCATGATGAAAATGATACTATCAATGATAATCGGAATGATAATAGTTATGGTAGTAGTAGAAGTAGTAGTAGTATAAGGATTATTATTACTATTATTATTATTGTTCTTCTTCTTCTTATTATTATTATTATTGTTGTTATAATAATTATTATTATTATTATAATTATTATTATTATTATTGTTATCATTATTATTATCAATAGTAGTAATAGTAGCAGCAGCAGCAGCAGCAGCAGTAGTAGTAGTAGTAGTAGTAGTAGTAGTAGTAGTAATAGTGGTAATAGTGGTAATAGTAATAGTAACAGTAATCTCCAACAATTTTACCTCTTCATCTTTCCCTCCTTTACTTCAACCAGACAGCTCCACAGCTTTCTCTTCTTTCTCTAAAGCTGAACTCTTTGCTCAAACCTTCGCTACCAACTCTACTTTAGATGATACTGGGCATATTCCTCCTACTCCTCCACCCTTTGACTATTTCATTCCTAAAATTGAAATTCGTCATAAGGACGTTTTCCATGCCCTCTCTGGCCTTGATTCTCGGAAGGCTTAAGGTTCGGATGGATTCAGTTGTTGCTCTAAAAAAACTGTGCTTCCGAGCTCGCTCCTTGCCTGGTCAAACTATTTTGTCTGTCTCTCTCTACTTCTACCTATCCTTCTTGCTGGAAGTTTGCTTACATTCAACCTGTCCTTATAAAGGGTGACCTCTCCAATCTTTCAAACTACCGCCCTATAGCTTTGATTTCCTGCCTTTCTAAAGCCTTTGAGTCTGTCCTTAATAAGATGATAATGAGGCATGAATCAGCTCACAACCTTCTCTCTGATAGCCAGTATGGTTTCCGGAAAGGCCAGTCTACTGGTGATTTTCTTGCTTTACTAACTGAATCTTGGTCATCCTTCTTTAGGGACTTTGGTGAAACCTTTGCTCTCGGCCTCAACATATCGAAAGCCTTTGATAGAGTCTGGCATAAATCTTTAATTTGTAAACTAACCTCCTGTGGATTTTATCCTTTTCTCTGTACCTTCCTCTCCAGTTTCTTTTCTGAACCTTCTATTGTTGCTGCAGTGGACGGTAACTATTCGTATCCTAAACCTATTAACAGTGGTGTTCCTCAGGGTTCTGTCCTATCGCATACTCTCTTTCTATTATTCATCAATGATATCCTAAATCTGACTCGGTGCCCTATCCACTCCTATGCTGATGACACCACCTTGCATTTATCAACGTCGTACAACAGACGCCCAACCCAACAAGAATTAAGTGATTCAAAGCGAGATGATATAGGATGCCTAACTTCTGATCTGTCACTAGTTTCTGATTGGGGCAGAGCAAACCTGGTTCTGTTCAATACCTCAAAAAACTCAATTTCTACAATTATCAACTCGACATAACCTTCCTGATAACTACCCTTTCTTTTTCAATGACAATCAACTGCCCCTCTCCTCCACATTAAACACACTCGGTCTATCCTTTACTAAAAATATAAAGTGGCAATTTCATACTTTACTCTTGATGAATCAGCTTCCAAGAAGTTAGGTGTCCTCTGACGTCTGCGTCGTTTTTTCTTTCCCTCCCAGCAGCTTGCTCTGTACAGGGGCCTTATCCGTCCATGTATGGAGTATGATTCTCATGTCTGGGAATGTTCAACTCACACAGCTCTTTTAAACAGGGTGGAGTCTAAAACTATTCGTCTCATCATCTCTCCTCCTCTAACTGACTATCTTAATCATTTAAATCACCGACGTAATATTGCATCTTTATCTCTTTTATACCGCTATTTTCATTCTGACTGTTCTTCTGAATTTGCTAACTGCAAGCCTCTAACCCTTTCTCAGCCTCGCTGCACAAGGCTTTCTTTCTACTTCTTCTCTACCCATCTTTTTAATGGAAAAGTTAACCAATATCTTTACTCTTTCATCCCTTACAATGGTAAACTCTAGAACTCTCTTTCTTTGTCTGTTTTTTCACCTGCCTATGATTTGAACTCTTTCATAAGAGGAGTGTCAAGACATCTTTCATACTAAATTGGACCTCCATCCCCTGCCTCTATTTTTCCTACTGTCCTCTGTAAAAGGTCTGGCGACAATGGCGATTTTTATTGTAACCAATTTTTGTTTTTCTTGGCCGGTACCCTTTTAATGTAGACATAAAAGTAATAGTAGTAGTAGTAGTAGTAGTAATAGTAATAGTAGTAGTAACAATAGTAGTAGTCGTAGTAGTAGTAGTGATATTATTATTATTAGTAGTAGTAGCAGTAGTTGTAGTAGTAGTTATAGTAGTAATAGTAGTTCAATTGTTTTGTCCTTTACTTAGGCTTAATGGAGGCATTAGATAGTCGGCCTCCGCCCGTTAGTAGCGCAAGTTAGATTTTATAAGTGACGCCTCGTTTAATTATTGTGAGACTCATGCTGCCAGGGAAGCTCCTCAAGCATATAGCTTTGCAGTCCCGTCGAGGATAGTGTTATGGCAGCAGGTGGGTGATCTTAGGCTATCGGTGGTATTACCAAAGGAAAGTGGCCTGCTCGTGCCGGGGCTCAAGCTTGGGACTCTGAGTTGGTAGGCCACCGCCTCCCCATGGTAATGATAATAACAAAGATAGTAGTAATATTAAATATAATGATAATAGTAATAATAATAAAAGTAATAATAATAAAAATAATACTAATAAGAATAATAATAATAATAATAATAATGATATTAATAATAATAATAATTATTATAATAATGATAATTATACTAGTGATGATAATGATAATAATAATACTAATAATACTAATAATAATAATAATAATAGTAATATTATAAATAATAATAATAATAATAATGATAATATATATAATAATAAAAATAGTAATGTACGTCCAACAGCCTTAGTCTCGCAGTTCTTCGATATAAGAGGAAAACAGTTTGAGGCGCGTGTTCGTGATGCTGAAATAATTTACGGAACTTGGAGAGAGAAATGAGATGAAGTTTGGAGGATGTGTAAGGATGCTGCCTCCCGCCTGCTCCCAACGCTTTCCAGGGCAGTCTTTCTTCCTCTTCTGCCTACACACACAAGCACATGCACCCTCACGCCCACTATTAATCAAAGTACATGTGGTGGGTTCCGTTAATGTTCAAGAACTGTCTAAACAAGAAAAAAGGTCATGATCCCATTCCGTTCACTTTTCTTTTATTTTAGGTCTTCGCGTATTACTTTGTTATTTCGGGGCGAAATTCGTGCAGATATAGAGAAGCACAACATGGCACGTTAATTAGTTACCTACTAGGTGCTGTTTTCTAAGAGGCTGCTGCAAATCTACTTAGGCCAATTTCAGAGAGGAAAACACACACTCTCTCTCTCTCTCTCTCTCTCTCTCTCTCTCTCTCTCTCTCTCTCTCTCTCTCTCTCTCTCTCTCTCTCTGTCTCTCTCTCTCTCTCTCTCTCTCTCTCTCTCTCTCTCTCTCTCTCTCTCTCTCTCTCTCTCTCTCTCTCTCTCTCTCTCTCTCTCTCTCTCCGACATTAAAAGAACCGGATCATTCCTTACCAAGCTTCACAAACACCCCTTTCCCCAACCAGCCCTTCCTTCATTCCCATTCTACGTACCTTTCCTTCTCCCCTCCATGCTTCCTACTCATGCCCCTCACATCTCTCTAATCTTCTAATGCTCTTTATACCACCCACCCACCGTGTCCCCTTCCCCAAACCTCTTAGTCCAGGGTGCAAGTGTCTTGAGTCGAAACACTGATCGGAATATACTTGGTGTTCCAGTGTAAATGGAAAACGCATCAGCCGGAGCATCCTCAGACGTGTGTAGTGGAATAATGCGTTACGCATATTAGTGATTCATGACATGGATGACTGAAAAAAAAACAATTAAAAACGAAATTTAAATGTGTTGTAATTTTAATTTTAATTTTCACACCAGTAATTTTTGAGAGAGAAAGAGAGAGAGAAAGAGAGAGAGAGAGAGAGAGAGAGAGAGAGAGAGAGAGAGAGAGAGAGAGAGAGAGAGAGAGAGAGAGAGAGAGAGAGAGAGAGAGAGAGAGAGAGAGAGAGAGAGAGAGAGAGAGAGAGAGAGAGACTTGGTAATCACTTCGCAGATTGCGCCAGCTGCCAATTGTCTCAGCTTCCCAGTCTTTTCCACGTTTCTTCACCTTGACGCAATTTATGTGTGTGTGTGTGTGTGTGTGTGTGTGTGTGTGTGTGTGTGTGTGTGTGTGTGTGTGTGTGTGTGTGTGTGTGTGTGTGTATACCTTTGATGTTGCGGCTCGTCCAGATACAACGCAGTACCAACAGGAGAAGTAGAATTGTAACTTGAAAACTTTCCTTTCCTTCCGTCCTTCTCTTCCCCGTCCCTCCTTCCCACCCATGAGGCAAAGAAGGCGCAGCAGCATCAGTTTTCCTGGCATTCAGCGAAGTTTGTTGCACATTGCTGGCGGTTTATGAGAGTTCAGCGCCGCTCTCAGACCAGTTTTGAAGCACACAGTCGTAGGTTTATCTCAGGCAGGGAGCAGTTGCGCTGAGACGAACGCCTCCACACCAACTGCGGCTAACTTGGGTCGCCGGAGTCTGTTTATCCTTCATTTCCATTCGCTTTGGGTTGTTTCGCTTACGCTGTCCCCAAGGGCGGGCCGGGAGGTACTCACCTCTCGCATTCATCTGGATTGGGACGCATCAAGATGCCTAAGAGATGGTGAGACGGTGATTGTGGTTTGGGGAAGGAACGCTCCACTCACTCCGCATAAGCGTTTGTGAACGCCTCCCTCACCTCTCTCTGTCCTCCTTTCCTCACTCTCTCTTTGCTTCATGTCTTCAAGGCCTTACGGAAGGAAGATACACTTAAGCAGGGAAAACAAATTTTTGGTAACTTTTAATTGCTTGTAGTTTTTTTCTTTTAGATATGATATTATAAGGCTGTAGATTATTACTGTAAAAAAAAAAGTGTTCCACAGATTTGTTTTTTTTGTTTGTAGTTGAGGAATTTTATGGTATGTAAAATATCTCCTATGCGTCACTCCCGCCTTCCCTTTCTTTTTATATTTCTTCATCTACTCGTTTTCTTTCCTCACAACCGCTTATTTGTTTCTCCCAGCCATTTTTTTTTTTATCCCTTCCGCTTTCCTGCCTACTCCACACTTGCTCTGCTTATACTCGCTTCTCACTTTTCCCTCTAACCTTCTGCATCCTCTTGTGAGTTCATCTATATACAATATCCCTCTCATATCTCTCTCTCTCTCTCTCTCTCTCTCTCTCTCTCTCTCTCTCTCTCTCTCTCTCTCTCTCTCCCTCTCCCTCTCCCTCTCCCTCTCCCTCTCTCTCTCTCTCTCTCTCTCTCTCTCTCTCTCTCTCTCTCTCTCTCTCTCTCTCTCTCTCTCTCTCTCTCTCTCTCTCTCTCTCTCTCTCTCTCTCTCTCTCTCTCTCCCTCACTCCCACGCTCTCCTTCATTTCCTTCCGTGTCTCCCACCTCACCTGACACCTTCCTTTCTACACAGGCACGAGAAGTTCTACACGTGTTGTGATGAGCCTTACCTGGACATCACCTTCAACATCACCATGAGGCGGAAGACGCTTTTCTACA
>JAPQNM010000005.1:1591130-1599550 GCA_029783475.1 Metacarcinus magister
TTGGGGGGTGGGGGGTTGGGACGGAGGGCGTGTCAAGAAGTAGCGGCAGTCGCCGCCAGGGCCATATGTTGTGACTAGGAGACAGGCCCCTCCTAGTGATTCAAACAATAGTAAAGGGGCAGCCCGTGGATTTAATGGTCGCTGCTTCAGGTGTGGTGCCCCTCACATGACGAGGGAGTGCAAGGAGCCAAGGCCACCTATAATTTGTTATCGGTGTGGGAAAGAGGGCCACATAGCAAGCCGTTACGACCAGGGAAATGGTCGAGGGGGAGCTACTGCGTCGGAAGCTACCCCCTTGGTCGAGTGAAGGCGCTACCAAGCGCCTGTATTAGCGCCCTGTATTAGAGATTCTGGTGGGGAGGGAGGGTGGCCAGAGCCCTCGTGGATACCGGCTGCTCAACAACTGTATTGGCCTCTGGATTAGTAGGAGAATATAAGGGAGAGGGAGGCATGTTGGTGGCAGTTGATGGAAGAGAGATTATGTGTGAGGGTACGAGAGACGTGGAGTTGATAGTACAGGGAGTTCGGCTGAGTGTCAGGGCTATAGTACTTGGAAGGATAGTCGATGGCGTTGACATAGTATTGGGGATGGATGCGATCAGCCAACTGGGTGGTGTTATGATTGCATGTGGAAAGGAACCGGTAAGGTTTGGGAAGGTGCCCTGCTTGACTGCCGGGAGTGAGGTGGCTCGGTATGCCGTGACAGTCGGTTTGGAAGGGAAGCCGGAGAAGATGTCAGAGGCCGATGGGGAGAAAGTCGGGCCTTCAGGGGTAGCTGTTGACAAAGGGCTTAGAACTGGGGCTGAGAAACAGACAGGTAGGAGCGTGAAGGTTGACGCCGCCATGAAGCTGAATGTGGGCCCGAGGAGGACAGGTGATGGGTTGGGAGCTGAACCATGCAGGATTGAGGATAAAGATTTTGTAGTAGAGTTTGATGGTAAGAAGTGGGTAGTAAAGTGGGTGTGGAAGGGGGAATTGCCAGTCCTAAAATACAGGGTTGGCTGCTATGAGCATGCCCTGAAGGGGTGAGTGAGAGATGAATTTGAAAGAGAGGTAGACAGATGGCTAGACGAGGGTATCTTGGTGCCGTGTGGGGAAGGAGTAGAGGAAGAGTACTGCCACTAATGGCAGTTATTCAGCCGAAAAAGAATAAGGTACGGCCAGTACTAGACTTTCGAGAGCTTAATGACCACGTGATGTGCCACACGGGCGATGATGTCACTGACGTGTGTGGCGAGACACTCAGGGAGTGGAGGCAGACGAGAGGAGCCTCTACTATTGTGGATTTAAAATCTGCCTATCTGCAAATTCATGTGGCAGAGAAGTTGTGGAGGTACCGGCTGGTGAGATACAAGGGGAGAACTTATTACTTGACAAGGTTGGGGTGCGTGTTGAACTCGGTGCCAAGAATCATGACAAGGATCCTTAAGACAGTGCTGGGGAAGAGGAAGGAAATAGAAGCTGCCACAAACTCTTACATTGACGTCATATTGGTAGATGAGACCGCAGTTACGGCTGCTGAAGTTGTGGGGCACTTGGAGAAGTTTGGGTTTGCCGCGAAGCCGCCGGAGCTGTTGGAACTAGAGAAAAATAGAATGGGCAAGTTAGTATTTTGAAGAGGAAATGTGATTCCAGAAATGGGGGAGGTGTTGAGTAGGAGAGAGCTGTTCTCTGTGTATGGAAGGTTATTGGACTACTATCCCATTAAAGGATGGCTTCGAGTAGCATACCGTTACATTAAAAGGAAAGCAGCAGGGGTGAGATGGGAGGACAAGGTCGGTCAGGAGACAGTCAAGATGATGCGAAAGATCGTGGAGAGAGTGAGATGTGAGGACCCAGTGAGAAGAAGGTGGTATGCACCATAGTTGGCGAAATGGGTCTTGTGTTGTGATGCGAGTAGCTTAGCGACGAGGATGGTGTTGGAGATAAACAACGTAGAAGTTGAGGATGCTGCTTGGTTGAGGAAGAAGGATGACTTTGGACACATCAAGTGTTGCTGAGTTGGATGCTGTGTTGAAGGGTATCAACTTAGCACTGAAGTGGGGCCTGCAGGAGATTGAGTTCGTACAGACTCTGCTACGGTTTGCGGATGGATGAAATCAATAGTGACAGCAGAAAAACGAGTTCGAACGAAGAGAGCCTCCGAGATGATAGTGAAACGGCGGTTGTGAATGATCAGGAGTTGATTGATGGATGGATGTAGTTTAAAATTGCGTGTGGATTTTGTACCGTCTGAGAAGAACAAGGCAAATGTTTTAACTAGGGTGAAGAAGGTCTGGCTAGGAGTGCCACAGGAGGAAGAGGAGGAGGCCGAGCTGTGCTTTGTGGGAGTGCCAATTGTAAGAGAGCTGCATCAAATGCACCACATGGGGGTTGATAGGACTCTGTTTGTAGCAAGGAAGGTTGATCCTGCAATCATAAGGGAGAACGTACGACAGGTGGTGAGATAGTGCGATAGGTGTCAGCCGATCGGCCCTGCTCCGAGTGTGCACGAGTCAGGAGAGATCAGAGTGGATAGAAATTGGAAGAGACTAGCAATGGATGTGACGTACTATCAACATGGATTGTATCTGTCTATGATGGACTGTGGACTCGGTCGGGTAGCTATCTGAAGGGGGCTATGGTCAGAGAGTGCGGAAGAGATTCCAAGAGTGTTACATGAGATTTTCCTTGAGAGGGGTCTAGTGGATGAGGTGTTGATGGACAATGGTGCTGCCTTTCGATCGCAAGCTCTGAAGGACGTGCTCGATAAGTGGAATGTCGTCAGACGCTACTTCAGAGCTGCATATAGACCGAGTGGAAATGGAATAGTGGAGAGATACCACCGAACGATCAAGGCCATGGCAGAGAGAGGGCAGGTGACACCAATGGAAGCGGTATTTTGGTACAACGTGTCGCCTAGATCAGGCCAGGACGAGAAAAGTATCCCACATGGAGCTTCAGTGTCTATCGTGCCTCCCGAAGGGGACACACGGGCTAACACTAGAGCCCGTCGGAGTTTTTCGTGAAAGGTAAGTGACGTCGTGTGGTGGTGGCGGACTCTGGGCAGTCAACACCACCCCAGAAATGTGAGCAATGCTCGTAGAGAAAAAAAAAATAGCAGAGTATCGG
This sequence comes from Metacarcinus magister, assembly GCA_029783475.1. Taxonomy (NCBI): domain Eukaryota; kingdom Metazoa; phylum Arthropoda; class Malacostraca; order Decapoda; family Cancridae; genus Metacarcinus; species Metacarcinus magister. The sequence continues at coordinate 1,594,242 of JAPQNM010000005.1, forward strand.
GAGTGTGTGCGTGAGGCCGCCATGCCCCCAAGTTAGGGGGCACACGGACACAACACAGCACACACCCACTGGGATCTGGGCGCGGATCCAATGCCACATGGAGCTGTATTTCGATACGATTGGAGACATCCTAGAAAGGTCCCGATGTACACTGGGTGAGGAGAAGGCTCTGCCTCTATCAAAGTTGGAGAGAAGGTTTGGGTGAAGTCCTCTGATGCAAAGGGACAGATGTGCATTCCCGTAACAAGCTCAGCGTCGATGGTATGCCTCGTCACATTTTAGATGTTAGAAGAGTGCTGGAACCATCGGAAGAGGAAGAGAGTAGCGATTAACGAGAGGAAGTTGAAAAAAATACGTAGTACCGAGGCGCTCGCAGAAGGAGAGGCGACTGCCAGTGTAGATGAGAGACTATGTGACGGGAAGTGACTGCGAGCAAGAGTAAGGAAAGATACATTGTGGTGGTCAAGATGGTTTATTCGTTTTGTTGGGTTGATCATGAGATCAGGTGGGCGTGTGGTGTAAATATTATGTAGCGTAATTGTTGACTTGGCAACACTGTTTGAAGGGAAGTGAGAATGGGAAATCCGGAAGTGTGCATCGGCATCCACTCGCCTTACACTAAGATATTGTGCTTTTGTCGGACAAGGTAGAACAAGCAGCGCCTCTGGCCCCAGCAGTGGCAGGAAGCCAGTACTCTGTTACGTGAAGGTGAATTTCCTACTCTGCTGGGGTTACAGGCAGTTACAGTCTGAGAAGTGAAAAGCTCCAACCACCTTTCGAGGTCTTTGTTGATGTTGTGTTATTGTCTCTAGGTATATCAGTCTCGAGGGTGGTCGCGGCAACTGTGCCCTTCCACCAGAAGCCCAAACTCTACCTCTCAGAGTTGTGGCTATTGTAAGTTATCGAGTTCCACCGCATGATGATAAGGTGGCCTCGTGTCGAACCTGGTAGCAGTGTTTTCACACCCCACTGCTGTTGTATTTCTTTTCCTGTTGTGTCAAAAAGGAGGGGAGAGGTCAAGGATGTCTAGTTTTCCATTGAAAAGTGGCGTTAATGCCCAGTTTACCTCTCCCTCCGTCGCACCAGTAGAAGGGGTAAATTGTGAGACTATTGTTCTCCTCGTCTCGCCCGGTCTTGTGGCGAGTATAATGTAGGGATCACACATCTGCGATCCAGCCTCTGCGACTATCTGCGATGCCGAAAATGTTGAAGTCGCCACCCAATAACCGCAATTCACAACGACTAGGCAGATATCGTGATCCATTACGACATCTGTTTGTCCTTCACTCGGTTTAGTCGCGGTTGTTTGCGATCATCGCAGACGAAGCGAGGAAAGGTCTAGGAGTGATCGTTTGCGTATTGCTGGTGGAGGTTGGTTGGTGGTCGCTGGGTGAGCGTTGTGCGGTCTCTATCGAATGGAGACTGTGCTGAGACGGAGCAAGCAGGAAGCGGAAGGAGAGATCTGTCGCTGCCCCGTCACGTGGTGTGGGAGTCGCTTGACTGCGCAACGCTCTGATGCAATCCCTTGCTGCCACATCGCAGAGCGCGGCGACAGTGCCTCGCTTACACTGCATTCACGTTGCAACTAGTCGAGCGATTTGACAATCGCAGAGGTGGCCTGCGAATGTTTTGAAAATTTGAACATAATCGCAGCCACTTCCTGAGTCGCGCTAAGTTACTGCGATCGCCTGCGACTTTCTGCGACTAATTACGCTGTCACTGAGATTAAAGCGTAGTAACGTCGTTGTAAATTGCGATTCCACAAATTTTGTTAAGTCCCATAATCGCAGATAGTCGCAGAGGCTGGATCGCAGATGTGTGATCCCTACATAACGAACATCGAGACCTCGAGATGAAGATGAAGATGATGATGAAGATGATGATGATGATGATGATGATGATGATGATGATGATGATGATGATGATATCACCACAAAAAAAAAAATACTGCGATCGCCTGCGACTTTCTGCGACTAATTTCGCTGTCGCTGAGATTAAAGCATAGTCACGTCGTTGTAAATTGCGATTCCACAAATTTTGTCAAAGTCCCGTCATCGCAGATAGTCGCAGAAGCTGGATCGCAGATGTGTGATCCCTACATAAGTCCCCTTGGTTGCAAATCATGGACCGATCATTTCATGGGTAACATTTTTTATGGCACAGCTAATAGTGCACGTTAAATTAATTTCCGACGTCATCTGAAATCGCAGGAAAACTATTGCATAACTCCTTACACATAACATGTGCATAATGGCTAGCGGTAGAAGTTAAAATATATGAGGTAGAAATATAGGATATCACTGCCAACATCTTCAAGTGTTCCAGCCTCTTAGATCTTTCTTCTTACTTCGGTCAAGGAGTTTTCTAGCAATGCAACAGAGAGAGGGAGAGAGAGAGAGAGAGAGAGAGAGAGAGAGAGAGAGAGAGAGAGAGAGAGAGAGAGAGAGAGAGAGAGAGAGAGAGAGAGAGAGAAGAAAAAAAAGAGAAAAAGAGAAAGAGAGAGAGAGAGAGAGAAAAAAAAAGAGAGAGAGGCCTGGTGACTCGGCTTGGTTTGGTTATCGCTGCAGGATTGCCGCCGAGGCCAAGCACGCCGCTTGGCTGAGGTACAAGCGGCATCCGTCACACCACAACAGGGCAAGGCACCGTGATACCTGCAAGAGGATGATCGCTGCCTGCACCTGGGCGAGGAACCAGCAGAGAGAGGACCTGAAGAGGAAATTCTGTGATCCAGGAGTTGGCAACAAGACTTGGTGGAGCCTTGTCAAGGAGCGGCAGGGGACGAGTCACCATAATGTCGTCCCACCACCCTGCCGTCCCGACAGAACATCTGCCACTAGCAGCGGAGACAAGGCTTCACTCTTCGCCGAGTTGTTTGCCAACAAACTGAGGGTCGATGATTAGGGTCGACCTCCACCTCAGCTGGAGCTGGAAACCCACTGCATTGTCACTACTGTGTCTGTGACAACAGAGCAGGTTGAGCGGCTACTCAGTGCGGTGGATGTGACTAAGGCGACCGGTCCCGACGATGTCAGTCCACAGCTCCTCAAACGGTGCGCCAAGGAGCTGTCAGGTCTTCTCTCCACTGTCTTCACCTCCTGCCTGAGGGAGAACAAGTGGCCATCGCAATGGAAAGAGGCGCGATTGGTCTCAGTCCACAAGAAGAACTCGGAAGTCTGAGCCCAGCAATTACAGGCCCGTCTCCTTGCTGTCTCTGTGGTGGACAAGGTGCTGGAGAGGATTGTGGCTGAAGTCATCTGCCAACACCTGAGTGAAAACCATCTCCTCTCAGACAGACAGTTTGGCTTCAGGCCCGGCCGCTCTACCTCAGACCTTCTCCCCCTCCTATCCAAGGACTGGCAGGACGCCCTAAACGAGGGCCTGGACACCCTCGTGGTAGCCCTGGATATTGTTGGAGCCTTTGACAGGGTCTGGCAAGCGGAGCTTGTCGAGAAGCTTCGCGCCAAGGGCATCCAGGGTGACCTGCTAGTGCTGTTCCAAGATTACCTCCAGGGAAGGACCCTCCAGGTGGTGATCAACGGGCAGTCATCGAGGCCTTCCCCCATTCAAGCCTCGGTTCCACAGGGTTCAGTCCTGTGGAACATCTACGACGCCCTCCTCCGGCAGCTATCAACAGTAGCAGCATATGCTGATGACTGTACACTCCTACTGTCGCCTGGACAGCCAGCGAGCTGTCAGGGAGCTGAACAGGCAGCTCAGACTGGTGGAGGAGTGGGGAAGAGTGTGGCAGGTTAACTTTGCTCTGGAGAAGGCGCAGGCGATGGTCATCTCACGGTCCTCCGCTCCCTCTCAAGCTGTCTCAGGACTGGTGTGCTTCAGGGGCAAGTGTTTGCCACTCGAGGAGCACATCAAGATCCTGGGAGTGGCCGTGGACCGTTGCCTGCGTTTCGATCACTATGTTGCCGCCGTCGCTCGACAGACCTCGCAGCGTGTCTCTGCCCTCCGTAGGAAGGCAGACAACTTCGACGCCCACGGCATCCTCACCCTGTACAAGGCACAGATACGGCCATGTATGGAGTACGGTGCCTTGACATAGATGTCAAGTGCCGCCACCCACGTGCAGAGACTGGATGCCGTGCAGCGACGTGCCCTGCGATTGTGGATGGCGAGGAGCACCAGCAGCCTGCACATGTCACGTCACTTGAACACCGGTGTGACGCATCGGCTCTGGTGGTCTTCCACAAAGCCCAGGTGTAGGAGGTCCCACACCTCAGCCGGTTGAGGCTTTCTCCTCCTCGCCCCGCCCAGAGATGGACCAGATCCGCACTCACAAGTGACGAGCTGGTGGAGGTGCCTCCCTCACACTCGAGGCAGCACCAGCGCACATATACAGCCAGGACAGCAAGGCTGTGGAACAGTTTCACGCAGCCACACCTGACGTACCAAACATGACCACAAGCAGTGTAAAACTTTCAGCACACAGGTGGCGTGGCACAAGAAACTCGCCACTTGTGATGCATACATAGTGTGGTGAATGGATGGGAACATTTTTATATTTTATAAATGTTATGTATATGTGCATGAACAATGTAAATAATAAGTGTGTGTACTGTGGAATGAGGTATTACCTTTTTGTATGTATGTACGTATGTATTTACGGATATCTTATTTGTAGTGCCGTAGCCAAGGCTCTTAGAATAGTTCATCGCAAGCAAATGAACTTTGAGCCATTAGTTTAAAGGGAATGTTAAAAGAGAGAGAGAGAGAGAGAGAGAGAGAGAGAGAGAGAGAGCACATCCTCCTCAATCCCTAAACGGGAGAATTGGCCTCTTCAACTGCCGCCCACTGCGACCGGAAAATCTTTCAGTCGGCAGCACTAGTGTGGTGATTGCCTTAATCGTGAGAACATGAAAAATACATTCTTTTTTTACTAGAATAATCAAATGACAGTATGTCATGTGTGTAATAGCAAAACGATTGATATTTGGCATCCAACTAGGTATGGGTCTCGCTTGTAAAATATTCTATTTGGGGTTAGTAGTGTTTTCTTCACATAAGAGAGAGAGAGAGAGAGAGAGAGAGAGAGAGAGAGAGAGAGAGAGAGAGAGAGAGAGAGAGAGAGAGAGAGAGAGAGAGAGAGAGAGAGAGAGAGAGAGAGAGAGAGAGAGAGAGTGATAATGTGAGTGTGAGAATGTGTGAGTGTGAGTGTGAGAGAGTGAGAGAGAGAGAGAGAGAGAGAGAGAGAGAGAGAGAGAGAGAGAGAGAGAGAGAGAGAGAGAGAGAGAGAGAGAGAGAGAGAGAGAGAGAGAGAGAGAACAAAAAAACCCTTGGTATATCGAATATATATATAT
>JAPQNM010000005.1:1599650-1614650 GCA_029783475.1 Metacarcinus magister
GTGTCGTGAGTATTTGCTCAAATGGAGTCTTGAACACAATTTTTGTTTTACTCTAGACACAGGATGGTATCGCATTAACACCTTTGTCCCGTGTATTTTCTGAAGCAGAGTCTTGAACACAATATTGATTTGTCTGCAGACAGAAGCGATGATTGCGTCACCGCCTGTGGCTAGAGTATTTACTCAAACGGAGTCTTGAAAACATTGTTAGTTTGTCTGCAGACACAGACGGTCATCGCATTACTGCTTGTGTCTCAAATATTTACTCAAATGGAGACTTGAACACATTGTTGGTTTGTCTGCAGATACAGGCGTTGATTGCGTCACCGCCTTTGTGTAGTGTCTTTACTCAAAAAAAGTTTTGAACACATTGTTGGTTTGTCATCATACACAGGCGGTGATTTTATCACCTCAAATATACGGGACACAGTTGGTGATTTCATCACCGCATGGGTCCCGTGTATTTGCGTTAAACGGAATCTTGAAAACATTGTTGATTTGTTTGCAGACACAGGCAGTGATTGAGTCACCCGCTGGGTTTTTTTAGTATTAACTAAAAACGGAGTGTTGAACACATTGTTGGTTTGTGTACCATGTATTTGATAAAACGGAGCCTTGAGCTAATTGTTGGTTTGTCTGCAGACAAAGTCTGTGATTGCGTCACTGACTGTGTCTCGTGTATTTTCTCAAACTGAGCCTTGAACCCATTGTAGGCTTGTCTGCAGACACAGTCGATTATTGAATCAACACCTGTGTCCCGTGTATTTGCTATAACGGGGTCTTAAACACATTGCTGTTTTGTCTGCAGACAGAGGCGGTGAGTGCATCACCGTGTTGTGTATTTACGTATATGGAGACTTGAAAACATTGTTGTGTTGTCATCAGATACAAGCTGTGATCATGTCACCACCTGTTTGCTCAAACGGATTCTTAAACACATTATTAGTTTGTTATAAGACAATGGCTTTGATTGCATTACCGCCTGTGTCTCGTGTATTTGCAAAGCGATGTCTTTAAAAAATTGTTGGTTTGTTTGCACACATAGGCGGTGATCACGTTACCGCCTGTGTCTCGTATATTTTCTCAAACGGAGTCTTGAACACATTTTACATTTTTGGTTTGTCTGCAGACACAGGCGGTGATCGCATCACCACCTCTTTCCCGTGTATTTTGGTCAAAATGAGTCTTGACCAAATTGTTGGTTTGTCTGCAAACACAGGCAGTGATCGTGTCACTGCCTGTGTCGAGATTATTTACTCAAACGGAGTTTGAACACATTGTTGGTTTGTTTGAAGACACAGGCGGTGATGGGATCAGCGCCTTTTGCTCATGTGTTTGCTTAAACGAAGAATTGAACACATTGATGGTTTGTCTGCAGACACATGTGATAATAGCATCACCGACTTTTTCTCGTGTATTTACTCAAATGGAGTCTTGACCATATTGTTGGTTTGTTTGCAAACGCAGGTGGTGATCGTGTCACTGCTTGTGTCTAGAGTACTTACTCAAACGGCGTCAAGAACACATTGATGGTTTGTCTGTAGACACAGGTGTGATCGGCTCACCTCTTGAGTCTCGAGTAATTACTGAAACGGAGGCTTGAAAACATTGTTGGTTTGTCTGCAGACATAGGGGGTGATCGTATCAAAAACCTGTGTCTTGTGTGTTTGCTCAAAAAGAGGTCTCAAACACATTATTGGTTTTAAAATAGTTATCAGACACAGGCAGTGATTATGTCTGGTGTGTTTGCTCAAAGAGTGTCATGAACATATTGTTGGTTCGTCTGCAGACACAAGCCGTGATCGCATCACCGCTTATGTTCCATGTATTTTTCTATGTCATAGCATAGGCTTGAACACATTGTTGGTTTGTCTTGAGACGCAGGCGGTTTTCGTGTCACTGACTGTGTCTAAAGTATTTACGGAATTTTGAAATTTTTAATTTTTTTTGTCTGCCATTACTCACAGGCAGTAATTGCGTCACCGCTTGTGTCTCGATTATTTGCTGAAACGGAGACTTCAACACATTGTTAGTGTGTCTGCACAAACAGGCTGTTATCGTGTCACCACCCTTGTTTCGAGTATTTTCTCAGAAGGGGTCTTAAACACATTTTGATTTTTCTACAGAGACAGGCAGTGATCACATCACCGCCTGCGTCCCGCAAATTTGCTCAAAAGGAGTCTTGACCACATTGTTGGTTTGTCTGTAAACACAGGCGGGTATGGCATCAGCTGTAGTGTATATAGTATTTACTCAAACGAATATGGATAACATTGTTTGTTTGTATGCAGATATTGGTGGGAATCACCTCACTTCCTGTTTCGCGAGCAATTACTTAATTGGTGTCTGAAAATAATGTTGTTTATTTGCGGACACAGGCGGTGATCCCATGACCGCCTGTGTCTTGTGTATTTGCTCATATGGAGTCTTGAAACACATTGTAGGTTTGTCTGCAGAAACAGACGGTGATAGTGTCACTGCCTGAGACTAGAGTATTTACTAAAATGGAATCATGAACATATTGTTGGTTGTCTGTACACATAGGCGTTACCGTCGGTGTCTGGAGTATTGACGAAAACGTAGTCGCGAACACATTATTGCGGTGATCGCATCACAACCTTTGTTTTGAGTATTTGCTGAATCAGAGTCTTGAACACATATTTGGTTTGTCTGCAGACACAGGCGGTTATCGCATCACCACCTATGTCTGGTGTATTTGTTCAAACAGAGTCCTGAACAAATCATTGGTTTGTCTGCAGACACAGGCAGTGATTGCGTCACCGGCTGTGTTTCTAGTATTTACTAAAACGGAGTATTGAACACATTGTTGGTTTTTCTGCAGACACAGGTGATAATTGTATCACCGCCTGTGTCTCGTGTATTTACTCAATGGTATCTACAAACACAGACGATCATAGTATTTGCTCATACGGAGTCTTGAACACATTTTTGTTTGTCTGCTTACACGAGTGGTGATTAGGTCACCACTTCTGTTTCGTGTATTTGCTCAAATGGAGTCTTGAACATATGTTTGTTTGTTTGCAGACAAAGGCGATTAAAGCATTTTTGGTTTTATGCAGACACAGGCGGTGATGCATCACTACCTGTGTTCCATGTATTTGTTGAAAAAGAGTCCTAACGCGTCTGACATAGTCTGTAACACATATTTGGTGTGCCTGCAGACACAGGCGGTGATCGCATCACCACCTGTTTCCCGTGTATTTGGTTAAACGGAGTTTTAGACCAAATTGTTGGTTGTCTTCAAACACAGGCGGTGATCGTGTCACTGGCTGTGCTTAGAGTATTTACCTAAATGGAGTCAAGAACACATTGTTTGCCCTTCTGCAGACACAGGTGATTATCGCATTACCTCCTGTGTTTCGACTAATTAGTATTAAACACATTGTTGGTTTGTCTGCAGACACAGACGGTTTTCGTGTCATGACTGTGTCTAAAGTATTTACTCACACGGAATTTTGAAATGTCTGCCGTCACAGGTATTTATTACGTCACCGCTTGTGTCTCGATTATTTGCTGAAACGGAGAATTCAACACATGTTAGTGTGTCTGCACCAACAGGCTTTTATCGTGTCACCACCCTGTTTCGAGTATTTTCTCAAACAGAGTCTGAACACATTTTTGGTTTGTCTGCAGAGACAGGCAGTGATCACATCTACGCCTGCGTCCTGCAAATTTGCACAAATGGAGTCTTGACTACATTGTTGGTTTGTCTGCAAACACAGGCGGGGATGGCATCAACTCTTGTGTATATAGTATTTATTCAAACGAATTGTGGATAACATTGTTTGTTTGTATGCAGATATTGGTGGTAATCACCTCACTCCTGTGTCGCGAGTAATTACTTAATTGTAGTCTTGAACACAATGTTTGTCTGCAGAAAACAGACAGTGAGCGTGTCACTGCCTGTGACTAGAGTGTTTACTAAAATGGAGTCATGAACACATTGTTGGTTTATCTGTACACATAGGCGGTGATCGCGTTTCCGCCTGTGTCTCGAGTATTGACGAAAATGTAGTCGCGAACATATTATTGATTTGTTTGAAAACACATGCGGTGATCGCATCACCGTCTTTGTCTTGAGTACTTGCTGAATCCGAGTCTTGAACACATATTTGGTTTGTCTGCAGACACAGGCGGTTATCGCATCACCACCTATGTCCCGTGTATTTGCTCAAACAGAGTCTTGAACACATTGTTGGTTTGTCTGCAGACACAGGTGATAATCGTATCACACCTGTGTCTCGTGTATTTACTCAATCGTAGTCTACAAACACAGACGATCATAGTATTTGCTCATACGGAGTCTTGAACATATTATTTTTTGTCTGCTAACACGAGTGGTAATCAGGTCACCGCTTCTGTTTCGGTTGTTTGCTCAAATGGAGTCTTGAACATATTGTTGGTTTGTCTGCAGACAAAGGCGATTATCGCTTCACGCTATGTACCGTGTTTTGCTCAAACAGAGTCTTTAACACGTTGTTGGTTTGTCTGCACACATAGGCGGTGATTATGTCACCGCCTGTGTCTGTAATATTTGCTGAAACGGAGTCTTGAACACATTTTGTTTTTTTATGCAGACACACACAGGCGGTGATTGCATCACCGCCCGTGTCTCGAGTATTTAGTGAAACGGAGTCTTGAACAAATTGCTGTTTTTTCTGCAGACACTGACGGTCATCGCATCACAAACTGTGTCTCTAGTATTTACTCAAATGGAGTCTTGAACTCATTGTTGGTTTGTCATCTGACACTGGTGGCGATCGCGTCAACGTTTATCTAGAGTATTTATTCAAATGGAGTCTTGAACACAATTTGTTTATTTTGCAGAAGCAGGCAGTGATTCAATACTATCTGTGTCCCGTATATTTCTCAAACAGAGTATTGAACACATTGTTGGTTTGTCTGCAGACACAGGCAGTGATTGCGTCATTGCCTATGTTTTGTGTACTTACTCAAATGGAGTTTTAAACACATTGTTGGTTTGTCTGCTAACATAGTTAGTGATTGAGTCACGGCCTGTCTCGTGAATTTATTTAAACGGAGTCTGAATACATTGTTGTTTGTCTGCAGACACAGGCGTTGATTGCTATCACCACTTGTATCCCGTGTATTTGCTCTAATGGAGTCATGAGCACATTGTTGATTTGTCTGCAGACAAAACAGGCGATGATCGTGTAACCGCCTGTGTCTAGATTATTTACTCTAATGGAGTCTGAAACACATTGTTGGTTTGTGTGCAGACAGAGGTCGTGATAGCGTCACGTTCTGTCGCGAATAATTACTCAAACGGAGTCTTGAAACACATGTTGTTTTGTCTGCAAACACAGGGATTGATTGCATCACGCCTGTGTCTCGTTTATTTGAAAAGCGAAGTTTTGAACACATTTTTGATTGTCTTAAAAAATGGCGGTGATCACGTCATCGCCTGTGTATCGAGTATTTGCTCAAACGGAGTCTGAACACATTGTTGGTTGTTCCATATATAGGCAGTGATCGCGTCATCGCCTGTGTATCGAGTATTGCTCAAACGGAGTTTGAACACATTGTTGTTTTGTCTGCTAACAAAGGCGTTGATTGCGTCTCGTGAATCTACTCAATTGGAGTTTTGAAACACTTTCTGTGTTTGTCTGAAGACACAGGCGGTGACCGTGTCGTTATCTCTGTACCTTGTATTTGCTTAAACGGAGCCTTGAGCAAATTGTTGGTTTGACTGCAGACAAAGTCTGTGATTGCGTCACTGCCTGTGTCTCGTGTATTTCTCAAACTGAGCCTTGAACCATTGTAGGTTTGTCTGCAGACACAGGCGGTTATGAATCAACCCTGTGTCCCGTGTATTTGCTATAACGTGGTCTTGAACACATTGTTGGTTTGTCTGCAGACAATCGCTTTGATCGCATTACCGCCTGTGTCTCGTGTATTTGCAAGCGAAGTTTTAAAAAAATTGTTGGTTTGTTGCACACATACGCGGTGATCACGTTACCGCCTGTGTCTTTAATATTTGCTCAACAGAATCCTGAAACACATTGTTGGTTTTCTGGCACATATAGGCTGTGATTGCGTTACTGCTTGTGTCGTGAGTATTTGCTCAAACGGAATCTGAACACAATTTTTGTTTCGCTCTAGACACAGGCTGGTATCGCATACCACCTTTGTCCGTGTATTTTCTCAAGCAGAGTCTGAACACAATTTTGATTTGTCTGCAGACAGAAGCGATGATTGCGTCACCGTCTGTGTCTAGAGTATTTACTCAAACGGAGTCTTGAAAACTTTGTTGGTTGTCTGCAGACACAGGCGGTCATAGCATTACTGCTTGTGTCTCAAATATTTACTCAAATGGAGACTTTAACAACATTGTTGGTTTGTCTGCAGACAGAGGCGGTGAGTGCAACACCGTGTTGTGTATTTACGTATATGGAGACTTGAAAATATTGTTGTATGTCATCAGATACAAGCGGTGATCATGTCACCGCCTGTTTGCTCAAACGGATTTTTAAACACACTAGTAGTTTGTTATAAGACAATGGCTTTGATCTTATTACCGCCTGTGTCTCGTGTATTGCAAGCGAAGTCTTTAAAAAATTGTAGGTTTGTTTGCACACATAGGCGGTGATCACGTTACCGCCCGTTCTCTAATATTTGCTCAAACGGAGTCCTGAACACATTGTTGGTTTTTCTTCACATATAGGCTGTGATTGCGTTACTGCTTGTGTCGTGAGTATTTGCTCAAACGGAATCTTGAACACAATTTTTGTTTCGCTCTAGACACAGGGCTGGTATCGCATTACCACCTTTGTCCTGTGTATTTTCTTAAGCAGAGTCTTGAACACAATTTGATTTGTCTGCAGACAGAAGCGATGATTGCGTCACGCTGTGTCTAGAGTATTTACTCAAACGGAGTCTTGAAAAACTTTGTTGGTTTGTTTGCAGACACAGACGGTTATCGCATACTGCTGTGTCTCAAATATTTACTCAAATGGAGACGTTAACACGTTGATTGCGTCACCGCCTTGTCTTGTGTCTTACTCAAACAAAGTTTTGAAATACATTGTTGGTTGTCATCATACACAGGCGGTGATCGTGTCACTGCATGTGTCTTGTGTGTTTGCTCAAACTTGTTAGTTTGTCATTAGACATTTGTGTGATCCTGTCACCGGTTTTGTCTAGTGTATTTGCTCAAACGGAATCTTGAACACATTTTTGTTTGGTCTGCAGACCCAGGCGGTGATCGCATCACTACCTGTGTCCCGTGTATTGTGTCTGCAGACACAAGCGGTGATATCATCACCGTCTGTGTCTCGAGTATTACTCAAATGGAGTCTCGAAACACATTTCTAGTTTGTCTGCAGACAAGGCGGTGATCACGTAAACACCCTGTGTCTCGAGTATATATTAAATCAGAGACTTAAACCTCATGTTGGTTTGTAATTGACACAGGCGTGATCGTTTCACCGTCTGGTGTCTCGTGTGTTGGTCAAACGGAGTTTGATCACTTTTTAGTTGTCTGCTGACACAGTCGGTGATTCTATCACCTGAAATCCACGGGACATAGTTGGTGATTTCATCACCGCTGTGTCCGTGTATTTGCGTTAAACGGAATCTTGAACACATTATTGATTTGTCTGCAGACACAAGGCAGTGATTGAGTCACCCGCTGGGTTTTTTTAGGATTAACTAAAACGGAGTGTTGAACACATTGTTGGTTTGTGTGCAGACACAGGTGGCGATGGCTCACCTTATGAGTCTCGAGTAATTACTCAAACGGAGTTTTGAACACATTGTTGGTTTGTATACAGATAGAGACGTGATCGTGTAACCACCTGTGTCTCGTGTGTTAGCTCAAATGGAGTCTAAAAACACAATATTGGTTTGTCATCAGAAACAGGCAGTTATTGTGTTTGCTGTGTTTGCTCAAACGGAGTCATGAAAATATTGTTTGTTTATCTGCAGACACAGGCGGTAATCGCATCACCGCCGTGTCCCCTGTATTTGCTCAATCAGAGGCTTGAACACAGTGTGATTTTTCTGCATAACACAGGTGGTAATCACGTCACCACCAGTTACTGGAAAAATTACTCTAAAGTAGTCCTGAACACATTGTTGGTTTGTCTATAGACACAGTCGGTGATTACGTCACCGCCTGTGTCTCGTGTATTTGCTCAAACGGAGTCTTAACACATGTTGGTTTATCTATTTTATTTCTTTTTATTAAAAGGTAATGGGCTAAGGAGACAGAATAAGTACCCGGCGCAGACCCTGTAAGAGGAAGTAGGAGAATAGAAGCAAGAGGAATTATAACATAGAGTCTTGCACCCTCTCTAATTGTATATTTTTACTTAAAGGGTAATGGCTAAGGAAGACAGAAATAAGTATCCCGCTTGTCGCCAGACCCTGTAAAGAGGACAGTAGGAGAATAGAAGCAAGGGGTGGAGATCCAGTTAACATTAGAGGTGTCTTGACACTCCTCTCTTGAAAGAGTTCAAGTCATAGGCAGGTGGAAAAACAGACAAAGGAAGAGAGTTCCAGAGTTTACCAGTGTAAGGGATGAAAGAGTGAAGATACTGGTTAACTCTTGCATTAGGAAGATGGACAGAATAAGGATGAGAAGAAGTAGAAAGTCTTGTGCAGCGAGGCCGCGGGAGGGGGGGAGGCATGCAGTTAGCAAGTTCAGAAGAGCAGTCAGCATGAAAATAGCGGTAAAAGATAGATAAAGATGCAACATTGCGGCGGTGACTTAAAGAATCAAGAAAGTCAGTTAGAGGAGGAGAGTGTATGAGACGAAAAGCTTTAGACTCCACCCTGTTTAAAAGAGCTGTGTGAGTTGAGCCTCCCCAGACATGTGAGCCATACTCCATACATGGGCGGATAAGGCCCCTGTACAGAGCAAGCAGCTGAGAGGGAGAGAAAAATGGACGCAGACGCCATAGGACACCTAACTTCTTGGAAGCTGATTGAGCAAGAGTAGAGATATGAAATTGCCAGTTTAGATTTTTAGCAAAGGATAGACCGAGTGTGTTTAATGTGGTGGAGAGGGGAAGTTGAGTGTCATTGAAGAAGAGGGGATAGTTATCTGGAAGGTTATGTCGAGTAGATAGTTGTAGAAATTGAGTTTTTGAGGCATTGAACAAAACTAGGTTTGCTCTGCCCCAATCAGAAACAAGTGAAAGATCAGAAGTTAAGCGTCCTATAGCATCTCGCCTTGAGTCATTTAATTCTTGTTGGGTTGGGCGTCTGTTGTACGACGTTGAAAAATGCAAGGTGGTGTCATCAGCATAGGAGTGGATAGGGCATTGAGTCAGATTTAGGAGATCATTGATGAATAATAGAAAGAGAGTGGGTGATAGGACAGAACCCTGAGGAACACCACTGTTGATAGTTTTAGGAGAAGAACAATGACCGTCCACTACAGCAGCAATAGACCGGTCGGAAAGGAAACTAGAGATGAAGGTACAGAGAGAAGGATAGAATCCGTAGGAGGGTAGTTTAGAAATTAAAGATTTATGCCAGACTCTATCGAAGGCTTTCGATATGTCAAGGCCGACAGCAAAGGTTTCACCGAAGTCCCTAAAAGAGGATGACCAAGATTCAGTTAGGAAAGCAAGAAGATCACCAGTAGATCGGCCTTTACGGAAACCATACTGGCAATCAGAGAGAAGGTTGTGAGCTGATAGATGCCTCATTATCTTCTTGTTAAGGACAGATTCAAAGGCTTTAGAAAGGCAGGAAATCAAAGCTATAGGGCGGTAGTTAGAAGGATTGGAGCGGTCACCCTTTTTAGGGACAGGTTGAATGTGAGCAAACTTCCAGCAAGAAGGATAGGTAGAAGTAGAGAGACACAGACGAAAGAGTTTGACCAGGCAGTGAGCGAGTTCGGAAGCACAGTTTTTGAGAACAACAGGAGGGACTCCATCCGGACCGTAAGCCTTCCGAGAATCAAGGCCAGAGAGGGCCTGGAAAACGTCATAATAAAGAATTCTAATTTTAGGGATGAAGTAGTCAGAGGGTGGAGGAGTAGGAGGAATATGCCCAGTATCATCCAAAGTAGAGTTGGTAGCAAAGGTTTGAGCGAAGAGTTCAGCTTTAGAGAAAGAAGAGACAGCTGTGGGGCCATCTGGTTGAAGTAAAGGAGGGAAAGATGAAGAAGTAAAATTGTTAGAGATATTATTGGCTAGATGCCAGAAATCACGAGAAGAGTTAGAGTTGGAAAGATTTTGACATTTTCTATTGATGAAAGAGTTTTTAGTAAGTTGGAGAATAGATTTGGCATGATTACGGGCAGAAATATATAGGGCATGAGTTTCAGCAGATGGATGGCTACGGTACCGTTTGTGAGCCGCCTCTCTATCATTGACAGCACGAGAACAAGCAGAGTTAAACCAGGGCTTTTTAGCTTTAGTATTAGAGAAAGTATGAGGAATGTATAGCTCCATGCCAGAGATAATCACCTCTGTTATGCGCTCAGCACACAGAGAAGGATCTCTGACATGGTAGCAATAATCATCCCAAGGAAAATCAGAATAGTACTGCCTCAGGTCTTCCCACTTAGCAGAGTTGATATGCCAGAAGCACCTCTGCTTAGGCGGGTCCTGAGGCTGCACTGGAGTGATAGGACAGGTAACAGAAATAAGATTGTGATCAGAGGAGCCCAACGGAGAGGAAAGTTTAACAGAGTAAGCTGAAGGGTTGGAAGTTAGGAAAAGATCAAGAATGTTGGGCGTGTCTCCAAGGCGGTCAGGGATACGGGTAGAGAACTGCACTAGCTGCTCTAGGTCATGAAGGATAGCAAAGTTGAAGGTTTGTTCACCAGGTTGGTCAGTGAAAGAAGATGAAAGCCAAAGCTGGTGGTGAACATTGAAATCCCCTAAAATGGAGATCTCAGCATAAGGAAAGTGAGATAGGATGTGCTCCACCTTGGAAGTCAAATAGTCAAAGAATTTTACATAGTCAGAGGAATTAGGTGAGAGATATACAGCACAGATGAATTTAGTTAGAGTGACATTGAAGTCTTAGCCAGATGGTAGAAAATTCTGAAGATTCAAGATTCTTTTCCAGTACGACGGACTGCACCTAAACAGCGTTGGGGATGCACGCTTGGGCAGACTTTTCAGTGACCAAGTTATTCTCAATAGGTCAAAAAACGCCGAGCGAACGAGAGCAGCAACGACGTCGTAGTTGCTCCGTGTAATGCCACCGCTGATCCAAATACTAATGCCACTGCTGATCCACATATTAAAGTTTGTTATGTAAATGCTCGCAGCATCAGAAATAAATTCACAGATCTCGAAGCTCTCGCGGCGATGGATCAGTACCACATCATAGGAGTCACAGAATCATGGTTAGATACGTCGAACAGAGATTACATTGCAGAATTTCAGTTACCTGGTTATACAATCTTTAGCTGTGAAAGAGAGAACAGAATTGGCGGTGGTGTAATCCTATATATTCACAGCTCGCTCCATCCGATCTCCATTAAAACATAACCCATCAACGGTATTGACACATTTTTTATCGAATTAAAGAGTAACTCAAGTAGAAAAATACTCGGATTGATTTACAGACCACCGGGGCGCACCGCTGAAATTGACCGTTTACTATTCGAATCAATCTCCGAAACAATTAGTCAATGCGAGACAATTATTATAGGTGATTTTAATTTGTCAGTAACGAGATGGGGAAATCCGTTACGATCTCATACAGGACACGACCTGTACACGAACTTATTAGAGAGCGAATTACATCAACACGTTCACGAACCGACGCGAGACTTAAATACCCTTGATCTCATTCTTTCAACAAGTAAAGATTTAGTCAGCAACGTAAATGTCGGATAATCACGTTCAATTTGAAAATTAAGGAAATAAAAGTAAAAGACAGTAAGGAGAAGGTACCAAATTATCAAAGGGCGAATTTCATCAGAATGCGAACAATTCTAGAAGACACTGACTGGAGTGAACTGTTGTCAGAGTCAGATATTGATAAGACATGGGAGGCCTTTACCACAAAACTGAATGAAGTTATAAGCGTATGTGTACCGTATCGATACAGACGTTCAGCAAGGAAGAACAAACCAAAATGGTGGAATGAAGAGATAAAAAACAGCCTCTCTCTCAAAAAAAACGCGTACAATAAGTACATATTAACTAAAAGCCAAGATGATAAAGTAGAGTTTGACAGAATTCGTCGCGATACTAAGAGATTGATAAAGCGTAGCAAGAAAAACCTGGAAGAATATATAGCGGAATCATGTAAATCAAATCCTAAAGAATTTTATAGTTTTGTTAAGAGTAAAAAAGCCCTTACCTGCAATATCGGTCCACTTACTAAAGGACATGGAAATCACACAAATGACGAAAACGAAATGGCTACAATCCTTAATAACTTTTTTGCATCCGTATTTACAGAAGAGGATTGTTCATCGTTTCAGCCACTTGAGATTAGAGGGACCGTAAACTTCTTAAATGATATACTCATAGTAGAAAATGACGTTTTGCAAAAAATCAATAAGATGAAAACAAACAAAACCCCTGGACCAGATAAAATTTCCCCAAGAATCTTGAAAGAGGTCAAGCACCAGATCAGTAAACCGCTTACAATCTTATTCAATAAATCCTTAAGAGATGGTAAAGTTCCATCAGATTGGAAACGTGCAAATGTAACACCAATCTTCAAAAAGGGGGACAAGTCACAACCCGGAAATTATAGGCCAATCAGTCTGACATCAGTTGTATGTAAATTAATGGAGACAATCATTCGTGACAATGTGGTGAAATTCCTTGAAGACAACGATATAATAAAACCCTCACAACATGGTTTTCGTAATAAACGTTCATGTTTAACTAACTTATTAGACTTCTTCCACAATGTTTTTGACGCGTACGATGAAAGCAGAGCAGTAGATGTCATATATCTGGATTTTCAAAAGGCTTTTGATAAAGTACCTCATCAACGATTGCTTAATAAACTAATGACTCATGGTATCTCTGGTAGCATTTACAATTGGCTTCTGGACTGGCTCTCTGAACGTAAGCAGAGAGTAGTCTTAAACGGTGTCTCCTCTCAATGGTTAAACGTAAAAAGTGGCGTACCACAAGGCTCAGTGCTTGGTCCTGTCTTATTCTTGATATATGTTAATGACATAGATGATGGGATCACTTGCAAAATATCGAAATTCGCTGACGATACGAAAATTCTCAGCAAAGTAACTACGACAATTGACAGAGAAGTCTTACAATCAGACCTAGATCGACTAACGTCTTGGGCCAATAAATGGCAAATGAAATTTAACGTTGAAAAATGCAAGGTACTACACATCGGAAGAAATAATGATCACGTTCAGTACTCAATGAATGGTAAATCACTTTCTACAGTAAACAAAGAAAAAGATCTGGGAATCACAATATCAAACGATTTAAAGCCCAGTCAACATTGTTCAGAGGTAGTTAAAACTGCTAACAGATTGGTCGGCTTTATTGGGCGTACTTTCGAAAATAAATCAGAAAAAGTCATATTAAAACTGCATAATTCACTAGTACGACCCCATCTTGAGTATTGCGTACAGTTTTGGTCCCCATATTACAGAAAGGACATTGACAAACTGGAAAGAGTCCAGCGAAGAATAACAAAAATGATTCCAAGGCTGAAAAATAAACCTTATGAAGAAAGACTTAAAGAACTAAACTTATTCAGCCTAGAAAAACGAAGGATGCGAGGGGATTTAATTGAAATGTTCAAGATAATCAAAGGATTCGATAATATCAATGCAGAAGATTACATTACTTTTGATCGATCAAATATAACAAGAAGACGTCATTCTTTTAAGATTACTGGTAAAAGATTCACATCAAACGAAGCCAAGCACTTCTTTTTCAATCGGATCGTTAACGTTTGGAACTCCCTGCCCGCCAATATCGTCGACAGTAAAACAATTACTACTTTCAAAAATAGACTTGACAAATATTTAGAAGCCAATCCACAACTAAAATACTATCCGTTAACGTAGCAAACTTTGAGTAAGTTCATCCTGATGTACCTAACTTACGAAATGTCGATTCAAAAGACGTCGCTAGTGGCCTGACATCGCTTGCCAGGAAGTAGTGGTAGCAGTAGTGGTAGTGACAGTATGGTCTTGGTTGGCCTTCCTTTCCCTGCCAGCCATGGCTGGGGAGAGAAGCCTTCACCCTTACTATCCTGTATCCTTCACTCTAGAGTAGATAGTGTAGTCTCACAAACAGCCTCGTAAGGGCCAGCAGGCCTGTTGTTGTTTGTTCTTCCTATGTGTTCCTATGTCTGGGCACGAGAGCAAGTAATGTCGTTACGCACATATGCACAACAGCCAGCTTTGGATTGAAAATGAGGATAGAGAAAGTAGGAGGGAACAGAGAAGGGGCTGCTGTCAGTAGTCACAGACAACTGTGTTTCAGTTAGGAAGAGAAGATGAGGTTTAGTGGAGGAGAGATGGTGTTCCACAGATTGGAAATTAGATCTAAGGCCACGAATGTTGCAGAAATCGAGAGTAAAAGTATTAGAGGAAGTGTCAAGACACCCGAGGTCGTCAGCAGAGGGGCAGTCCGACCTGGGGACATTTGTGGTCCCCTCCCCAGATGGGGACTCCGAGGCTGGGTGTGGTGAAGCCATTTTTAAATTTTGATTTGAAGAGAGTGTAAAAGTGTAAGGTGTAGTAATGTTATGTAGGTAGTAGAAGAAGTTGTCTTTAGAGGGCAGGCTGCAGCTGCTCTCTTGTGTAAATGAGACACTAAGGGAACCGGGAAGAGAGGACACGGGGAATCACTCAGTCTGCAGCACTGCCTACATCCCCGTAAGTACCTCTCCTGGATTATTCCACCGGGCGGCAGATGTCTACTGCCTACTCCTAATATACATATATACATATATATATATATATATATATATATATATATATATATATATATATATATATATATATATAATATATATATATATATATATATATATATATATATA
>JAPQNM010000005.1:1619650-1627150 GCA_029783475.1 Metacarcinus magister
ATAACAATAATAATAATCAGTCAAGCGACTTCGTCATGGTTCCTAAGACTACACACTACTAATAATATTGTACATACTGTATGAGAATATTTATAAGCCATCCGAGGCATGGTCATCCTGTATGTCTGTCAAGCGACTTTGTCTTAAAATACTAAAATACTAAAATACTAGTAACTCGAGGTAAGTCGATTACGTCGTTAAACTACCTGGCCGCTGTAACTTAACTCAGACTGGACTTTTAGTCCGTCTACAAAGGTGCACATAATCATCTTCGTTTGATTACCAGAGAAACAGACGTATGGTTGACCAACCACTTTACCATCGACCACAGAACACAAATCCAACAACTTCGAAATGACCCAACAATACAACAAAAACAGGTAAATTTGCAGTTTCAACAAATATTCCCTATCTCTACCGTCACCCCCCCCAACCCCTGAAGTAAGCTTGGGGGCCGTGGGGAATCGGGGTTTTTTTTGGGGGGAGGCATATATGATGCTTTGAAAATCTAGGGAAATTTCACTAAAAATTCCCTAAATGTAGCAAACACGACAAACCTGTTCTAACCGGGGGGGGCTGCGCCCCCCCTGGACCCCCCAGCTAAGACACTATTCAAACAACCAGAAACCTGGTTCAATATCCTAACCTAACCTTCATAATAATGACAATAATTTAACAAAACATTCACCAATATGGACTAATAAATCTAAGGAAATTTCCTTAGAAGACAAAGAAATTTCCTATTATTAATTATTAATTTATGACAGTGTAATATGGGGCTAGAAATGCTCCTAACAGTGTCATCTAGACCCTGACATAGTTTATAGGTAGGTGTGGTGTATTGGTTGAAACTGCAATAATACCCCAAAACACACCAAAACTCCTGTACAGTTGGGTAGAAAGACAGGATAATCTTACCAATAGCGGCTCCTCACGGATCACCAAAATATTGACATAGGTGATAAGGTATGTAATGTACAACACGTTTGTGGTGGTTTTATTTGGGGGTTCGGCCTTAGTTTGGCCACAGATGCTCTTTAGAAATCTGGAAGCTGCCTCAACTTCTAAGTCCACACTATTGTTAAGTTATGGTTAAGTTAAGGTTGTTAGGTTAGGTTACGTTTATGTTATGGTTAGGTTAAGTTGGTTCGGTTCAGTTAGATTCGGTTATATAAAATTTTTACATTTTATTACCCAAATCAAGAAAAAAATCTAAGGTTGAGAACCCTAACTTTTGGGTAATAAAATGTAAAAATCTTATATAACCAAACCTAACCTAACTTAACCTAACCATAACATAAACGTAACCTAACCTAACAACCTTAACCTAACCATAACTTAACATCTGTGTGGACTTAGAAGTTGAGGCAGCTTCCAGATTTTTAAAGAGCCTCTGTGGCCAAACAAAGGCCGTCCCCCAAAATAAAACCACCACAAACGTGTTGTACATTACATACCTTATCACTTATGTCAATATTTTGGTGATCCGTGAGGAGCCGCTATTAGTAAGATTTACCGAAAGACAATACGTATACAAACAGAGTACAAACAAAACAATCCAAATAATACAATATAAAAAGAATATCAAACAACTCTTTAAACCACCACAACAGGAACCCCGGGGACAGACAATCTGTCTCTAGTAACCTCAACTCAGAACTTGCACCGATAAAAATCCACAATTGTCTACTTTAAAAACACACCAGGTTCTTTCACGTATTCAAAAGTTAAAAGCGAACTGCTTCCATCACACTAAAAACAACTGACTGTATAGCGAGGCTGAGCAAAGGAGAGCACACCTACTCCCTTCAAGCTCCGTGAGACAACTCGATACTCTTACGGCGAGGGGCCCGTACAGGGAAAACGGTTTTACTTTCTATCTCGTTTGAGGCTGTTAAATCGAAGGATCCTCTCTTACGCGATCCTCAGAGGGCAAAGGATGATTTATGTTGGCCTGGGTGAAGACAGCTTGTGTTTATTGGCTTATTCATCAGTGAAGCCGCGGCCTGACTGCTTCTTGACTGCCAGGCACGAGCCTGGCTCAGCGGGAGGAAGGCAAGTGGTGCCCTCTGAGTGACATTTTATGAACCTGATGATTTTTTTTTTTGCTGGGCGCCTCAGCTACGAGACAGCACTGGGCTTCAACGCTTACCTTACAAGGTGTAACATGAATGTATGTAATGTAGAACAGTGTAATATATATACTCTCAAAGAACTCAATACGATTGAGACAAAAACTTTACTGTGTGTCTGAAGCTTCTGACTACACGCCCTCTCATGTAGGTTAGTGGCGGCCAAGATATATATATATATATATATATATATATATATATATATATATATATATATATATATATATATATATATATATATATAGAGAGAGAGAGAGAGAGAGAGAGAGAGAGAGAGAGAGAGAGATAGAGAGAGAGAGAGTTATTTGGTTAGTTAGTTTGTTAGTTAGTTATTTAGTTATATTGTAATCAATACTCACGGGCCGGGAGCCAAATCTGCATCGCTGCCTTGCCCCTGATAGTCAAGCGTCAATTGGTCATAGACGTTGTTGACGTCTGCGGCGAACATTTCCTCTGTGATGGCGTGCAGGTCATCATCTGTTACGTCTTAAATAAATATATCACAATTGGATTAGATTGGTTGAATTTGGAGATATATAATTTCGTTTTGTATCTTCAAACTCTGTTACATGTAGTCTAGTATAAATAAAAAGAGAAAGAGAGAGAGAGAGAGAGAGAGAGAGAGAGAGAGAGAGAGAGAGAGAGAGAGAGAGAGAGAGAGAGAGAGAGAGATGATTAAAGTTCTAATACCATAAGTACATATTTTTTTTCTATATCATTAACCGTTGGCACCAGTAGGCATATGGAGGCACAGATGGACTTGCCTCGCCTGTTATTTGGTGTAGGTTTTAGAATTTTTATAGTGACGCCTCGAATGATTAAGTTCTCTCTTGAATATGTTGAGAACGAGTGAGGCTTACTGCTACAGCCTCAGATGTATATTAACACAAACACCCACACATACACAAACACAAACATACACACAGACACACGAACGCACACACAAGCGCAAAAACACACACATGCAGACAGACACACTAGAAAGAAGAGGAAGGATGGAGGGTAGGGTGAGATTGAGGGAGGGAGGTCCCTAATGTGCCATGGAATTAAAGGAATTAGTATCTCCTGGCCTAAGTGTCCAAAGGCGACTGGCGGCTATAGTACCTTGTCCAGTAGCATGCGTACTCAAGGGAGGTTCGCACCTGAGCTGTGTAGAGGGCTTCCAGTCCTCTCATGTCGAGAAGCCACAACATCCTCCGCAGAGATGCCAGCTTCCCTCTTTAGCGAATCGCTCGATGGGTTTTGAAGGTCAACCTACGGTTATAGATGACCCCAGCACCTCCACGTCTTCCTGCGTTGTCAATGTAGTGCCATTGAGGTTAAGGCTCAGGACTTCTCTTGACCTGGAGGCGTTGATTAAGGAGCTACGTTTTAAGGGAAGCAAATTTTTCCTCAGGCTACGATGCGTCGCAGACTGTGTTTCATATGGGGCCCAGTGGCAGCCTCCTCCTCCTCTGGATCGTAGCTCTGTGTTAATGTATTGTCATCCACGTAAGCCTTCTCCCCAGGCATGAGGTGCAGCAGGTCATTTATGTAAATATTCCAGAGCAGGAACCGAGACAGTTTTCCTGAGGAATACCTGCTTTAGTGGATTGTACCTCAGAAACCCGGCCACTGAAAGTCACCTTCAGATGTCTGCCCTTCAGGTAGTTGATGATAAATGGCAGGAGTGACCCATCTATGCCGAGAGCGTGGAGCTTAGTGATTAGAGCTGCGTACTACACTCGGTCAAAGGCCCCTTCTATGTGTAGCACCACGACGGCTGTGACCTTGTCTTGATCCAGGCCAGCACTTAGCTCAAAACTCAGTAGCAGGTACAGGTTTGCTGCTGATCTTCCCTGCCGGAACCCAAACTGCCTGGTGCACAGGAGGTGGTGCCTCTTGAGGTGCTTTGTCATTCTTAAAGCCGGTGTGGCGGGTAAAAGTGTGGCGGGTAAAAGTGACGACCGTCTCAGAAGTGGCGACATCGCTTCTGCGCTTGCGCTGGGAGTAGAAATGTCGTACTGCTGTCGGCAGAATGTTGAGGATATGATGGTGGTCGGTCATCACTACAGTCGCTCGCTGAACGCGATAGAATGAGGAGGAGTCTGTCATTAATAAAGTTGTGCAAATATGCATGCACTATTTCATTTGATATATATATATATATATATATATATATATATATATATATATATATATATATATATATATATATATATATATAGTTACGCATCTCGGAGCTGTGGGCCGCCCATTAAGGCCATAGCTGGATGGCAACCTATAAAAAAAAAAAAGCATCTTGGAGGTCGACAAGTTTCAGCCTGATAGCGGGGAGAGCGGGACAGTCCGACAGACAGGGGAGGGCGGAGCGGGACAGAGGCGAGGGAGACAGACGGAGAGAGTGAGGCTAGCAGTCACTGCAATGTTTGAGTCATGCGGCTGGCAGCGCAGAAGGTTCCAGCGCATGCGCAGAAGCGATGTCGCCACTTCTGAGACGGTCGTCACTTTTACCCGCCACACCGGCACTCTGATTTTCCACCCTTCCTATGCACGGGGACCACGTTGCTTAATTTCCAAGACTTTGGCCATGTGCTGGTATGGAGGCAGTGATTGAAAAGAGTGGCAAGTGGACGCGCCAAATCATTTACACTTTGGCGGAGGAGACGAGGACTAATGTTGTCCGGTCCAACAGCCTTTTTCGCCTCCATTTTCAGTAGGAGGCTTTTTACTTAAGCCTCATTATTTGTCACTTTTATTTTTGTTACTTTTTCACTAATAATTGAAGGTAGTGATGGTGTTGACTTTTCAGGGTCGGGGACACACATTTTTGCAGCAAAGTGCTTGGCTAGGAGGTTGGCTTTTTCCAGAGCTGTGTGGGCCAGACTCCCATTCTCCTGCAATAGAGAAGGGATGGTGCCACCCTTTGCCTCGTCTTGCTGCTACTTCACAAGGATCTACCAGCGCTTCATCCAAACATGTCTACCTCTCAGCTTCCCCCTGAGGTCTGTCTTCCACTGTTTCGTAGCCTACCCCTGAGTGTGCCTCATTCGCTGGGCTGCTTCACGGTACTGAAGCCTGTTACGAGCCGTTGGGTGCCTCTTGTAGGGACGCCAGGAATATTTGGCGTCAGAAGTGGCACGACACTCAGGACTAAACCAGGGATGGTCAAACGGCTTGGTTGTGTGTTGAGTGTGGCACCCATCGCGTCTGTAGGGAGTGGAGCAGCTCCGTGAGTCGCTCTGCCTGCTGGCACACAGCACGTCTCAGACCGTCCCTGAGGGCTTCCTAATTAGCAGACTACCACCTCCAGAGTGTGCGGGTGTAGCTCTCTTCACGTGGCTTCTTGAAGTGTATCTTGGTGAACACAACCACATTGTCTGAGGTAATCACAAAGTCCAGTGGTAAGCACTGAACATTGAGTGGAGGCAGGTTTGTCACCACAAGGTCCAGCGATGACCCGTATATGTGAGTGGGGAAGTTGACTTAGTTTTGTAAATCATGCACAACCAGTAGGGTGTTGAAGGCATCCCTGATAATGCCTTGGTCTAGGTCGCCTATAATTATCATTTTGTCACACTGGTTAGCTATCATTATAGGATCGAGGTTTAATGTTAGAAAGTCTAGTAATGCTGTACCCTGTTAGGGAGGATAGTAGCATCCAACACACAGTAAACCCTTCCCATTGCTGTGGATCATTTTCATTATTAGTAACTCTAGCTCCTCGGGCACAGGCACGTGGGGTTCCTCTATGTAATTGTTCACAGTTTCTTTATAATTGAATGCCACTCCTTCGCCTTGTGTGTTTCTGTTCTTCCTCAGCCAGACTGAATACCAATCTAAAATCGTCCAGGAACGTTTCACACATGAACACTATGTCTGCTCGGACCCTGGCTATAACACGGAGCTAGTTCACCGATATTAGTGTGGAAACCTCTTACATTGATTGGATGGCACTATAATTAGTAATCTCTCTTTTTTTCTTCTCTCTCTCTCTCTCTCTCTCTCTCTCTCTCTCTCTCTCTCTCATACACACATAAACAGTTCACGTACACACACACACCCTATCCCCACCCTAACACACACACACACACACACACATGCACATGCACACACACACACACACACACACACACTGTTTGTAAGAACGAAGTTGGTTTTATTCTTCGTTGCACCATTCCAGCTTTTCCGTGTTCACTTCTTACTTGCCTTACGTTTTTTTGTTTTTTTATCTCCCTATCTTGCACCTGTGGTGTCGTTAGGCTTGATAGAGGTTCTTTTTAGATGGTCGGCCTTTCACCCGTTAGAAGTGTAGTTGTTGTTTTTTTTAAGTGACGCCTCGTTTTTTTTCATTCTCTCTGTAGAGAGAGGTTCATGTTGCCCGCGGAAGCTCTTCACTGCATGTAACATTGCAATTCAGTTGAGGATAGTGTTATACCAGCATGTGGGTGATCTTTGGCCACTCGGCGTTTATTCCATGGAAAAGTGGCCAGCCCGTTAGGGGACTCGAACTCGGGACTCTGAGCTGATATGTCTCCCACACTAGCCACTAGGCCACCGTCTAGTATTCATGACGTATGAATTATCCCTCTCTACAGAGCTGATGAGCATGTCCCCTCTATCGTTTCGAGTATCTACTCCATCGTTTCCAGTATCTCCTCCAATATTTTCTAATGCAATCATTCCTATATTCTCTTTCCCGACTTTTGCATTTAAGTCGCTAATGATAAGGTGATTCCTTATGTACTTCTACATAGCTTTTTCTATATTTCAAAATCTCTCAGACTGATGTAGGTGGGTATTACATATCTGCTGTTTATTTTGATTATCAGGACTGCTACTTTCTTACTTAAACTATAGACGTATTCAATGTTTCTTGTTAATTAATTATTTAATATGCACATCTAGCATATCTAGTTATCACAAAAATAACCTGAGTGTACATTCCTGGCGGCATGAATGCTGACAACCCTCACTGATTTTGTTGACGTGATTCGGTTGTTTACAGTCAGTCATCAAATTAGAGCTATGTTTTTTTTCTACTTTAACTTGGGATTGTAAAGAAAAGAACATGAATATTTTTTTGCAATGGTAGAGGAGCTCAATGTAAAAGTTTATTAGTAAAGTTAATAATATCTTGACGTATACAGTAAGATGCGAAGACATTAGAAATGAGAGATTTTCTTTCAAAATGACCACAAACCCAGCAGTGTTACACAGTAATAACGTACAATACCTTGTGTATACCACCAGTTTTGTGACGCAGCAAAAAACAATATCTTTACGTGATATGACTGAACGGGATGTAAATTTTATGAAGCGATTTAAAGAACTGGAAGGCAATGGGTGGCGTTTTGCTGGGATTGTGGGAAGACGAGTGCATGGATGA
>JAPQNM010000005.1:1659650-1672150 GCA_029783475.1 Metacarcinus magister
GAGAAAGTGTCATTGGCAAGCCAGTCGGTCCGTGAGGAGGTGAAACAGACTCCCTCGGGTGTGAATGCCACCACCCCCTCTGTGGTAGTTAGTTCAGAGTTAGAGTGGTGCCGCCCTTTCCTGTGTAAAGGGACGGTGGAGATTGAAGGAAAGAGATACCCGGTCACAGTACTGCGTGACACGGCAGCCCAGCAGTCGTTATGTAAGAACATGACTGGCAGGGAGGTGGCGGGGCGGATGGTTATGTGCCGCGGGATAAATGCGGTTGACATGCCCCCTTGTGACCACTAAGGCAGTGGTGGCAGTTGCTGATGACTTGCCAGTGCCTGGTGTTGACTTCCTGCTGGGGAACGACTTGGCAGGAGGTAGAGTGTGGGAGCACGAGCCGCAACTCGTGACGGCTGAGGCGTCTGGCGCAGTGGGCGCCGTGACCCGCTCGATGGCAAGGCGAGAGAAACCCCCTGCACAGGACAAGTGCAGAGGGGTAGTGTGCCCTGAGGCCTGCCCCCTGCTAGCGGTGTTCTGGGTGAGCCAGGAGTGGACTCACCAGGAAGTCATAGTGCAGGTGCCGACAGCCACGAGGCTTCGCCACCACACGTTGCACTGGACTTGGTAGGGGATGCTGCTGAGGGTGAGGAGGGAGTGTTTGGCTTGGACAGCCTTTTTGATGGATCACCTCACCTTGCAGAGCTTCCCGGAGGTGGCACGCAGGCGCAGTTGCCACCTGGTGCTGAGGCTGAGGGTGTTAAGGTTCACCCTGCGCCCCAGCTTGGGTTCTCGAGTCCGTTGGGAGTCGCTGCCGGGGGCAGGGGACTTCCCGACTCTGCGGGGGAGACGGGAGTTCTCTGCCCTGCGGAGTGTATCGGAGGAAGGGAGCGCGCTGCTCCCTTGCCAGGTGTGGACTCGAGGGGTGTGGTCCAGTCCCAAGGGCCACCCGCGTCAGCCGAGGAGTTGACGCCCAAGGCAGTATCTCAGGAGGAGAGAGTTCCTCCCAGGGAGCCTGCGGGCTCAGTAGTGCAGAGACGGCGCCGTAGGAGGGCAGAGGTGTCAGCCCTGCCAGTGCCGCCAGACCCTGTAGTTCAGAGGGACCTGCAGGAGCTCAAGCCCCTTGAGCTGGTGGAGGAGCAGCAAGGGGATGGTGAGCTGGCGCCGTGCTTTGCGAAGGTGGGTGAGGGCAGTGAGGTGGCGGGAGGCCAGGAAGAGTTTATCCTGCGCCGCCAGGTCTTGTATAGACGCTGGACTGAGGACGACGGAGGCGAGTTGCTCCAGGTCGTAGTGCCCTCCAGGTTTAGGGAGGCATTGGTGCTGCTGGCACACGAGGGCCCGATGGCGGGGCACCTCGGTGTGAGGAAGACCGTCGAGAGGTTGCGACGGAACTTTTGGTGGCCGAGTATGGCTAGCGGCGTGGCGGCTACGGTGAAGTGCTGTCACGTCTGTCAGGTGGTTGGCAAGCCTAACCAAGTGCCGCCAGTAGCACCCCTTCATCCTATCCCCGCTGTCGCTCCCCCCTTCACCCGGGTAATGATTGATATAGTGGGCCCACTGCCTCCCACTAGTGCAGGACACAAGTACCTGCTGACGATGATGGATGTCACCACCAGGTACCCTGAGGCCATCCCCCTCAGGAGTATTCATGCGAGAGTAGTGGTGAAGGAACTGCTCAAGTACTTCACTCACTTCGGACTGCCGCAGGAGATTCAGTCTGACAGAGGTGCCAACTTTACCTCTAAAGTGTTTGAACAGTCTATGAAGGACTGAGGTGTCAGGCACGTGCTTTCCAGTGCATATCACCCTCAGTCACAGGGCGCCTTGGAAAGGCACCATCAGACACTCAAGACGATGTTGAGGTCATTTTGTCTTGAGCAGGAGAAGACTGGGATGAGGCAGTCCCGTATGTGTTGTTTGCTGTGAGGGAGGCCCCCACTGAGTCCTTGGGGTTCTCTCCCAATCAGCTGGTGTTCGGGCACCGAGTGCGGGGCCCTTTAGATGTTGTGAGGGACGCCTGGTGTGATGCCCAGGACAGACCCCCAGAGTCCCTGTTGAGTACGGTGCTGGTGGCACGAGAGAGGGTGTTGAAGGCTCTGGAGGTGGCCAAGCAGCACCTGGGGCAGGCGCAGAAGGAGATGAAGGCGTACTATGACCGTAAGGCCAAGTACCGCTGTTTCGCCCCCGGGGATGAAGTGTTGGTTCTTCTTCCCCTTCAGGGACAGCCGCTGGCTGCACGCTACAGCGGCCCCTATGTGGTTGAGAGTCGTGTGGGCGACCTCGACTACCTGGTGACTACTCCTGATCGGCGCAAGAAGGCACAGCTGTGCCATGTAAATATGTTAAAGCCTTACTTTCGTAGGGATGGCCAGAAGGGCAGTTTAGTTTCCGCCAAGGAAGAGGCACCTTTAGTTTTATTTTTCGGTAGTGAGGGAGTAGTACCTGAGGAGTGGGGCACTGAGCCTGTGGTGCCCACGGAGCACTGGGAGAGAAACAGTGCCCAGCTTCTGGAGGAGAAGCTGAGCCACCTGGCGCCGGTGCGCCAGCGGGAGATGATGGACCGCCTGCGTAAATATCCAGCGGTCTTCAGTAGCACCCCAGGGAGGACCCACCTGGCGGTGCATGATATAGATGTGGGGGATGCTAAGCCAGTTAAGCTTCCCCCGTACCGTGTGAATCCGCAGAAGCAGGAGGCACTGAAGGAGGAGCTTGAATATATGTTAGGCTTAGGTCTTGTTAAGAGGACCTTTAGTGAGTGGAGCTCCCCTGTCACCCTTCAGCCAAAGCCTGACGGCCGTGTACGCTTCTGCGTAGATTTTCGTAAGGTGAACGCTTTGTCAAAGACGGACACCTATCCCCTGCCAAGGGTGGATGATTCGGTGGACCGTATCGGGGCGGCCACCTACATCACGAAGGTGGACTTAGTAAAGGGGTACTGGCAGGTGCCGCTCTCGGAGCGAGCTAAAGAGATCGCCAGCTTCGTGGTGAATGGGGCTGTGTATCAGTGCCAGGTCATGCCCTATGGCTTGAAAAATGCTCCCGCCACGTTCCAGCGGCTGATGGATAGGGTGGTGGATGGAGTCCCCAACTGTGTCGTATACATTGACGATGTGGTAATATACGACACAGAGTGGCAGGAGCATGTTAATCATGTGGAGACACTGTTCGCACGTCTCCAGTGGGCAGGACTAGTGAATAACCTTGATAAGTGTGATTTTGTGAAAGCCAGTGTTCAGTATCTTGGCTATGTTGTGGGTCACGGGCGTGTCACACCGCCAACGGCGAAGGTGGAGACGATAGAGCGGTTCCCCACACCGTCTTGTCGCCGGTCTCTTCAGCGTTTCCTGGGAGTGGTAGGTTACTACCGCAGGTTCGTCCCCGGGTACGCCACACTCCTGGCGCCTTTGACTGACCTGCTACAGAAAGGGCACCGCTGGGAGTGGAGTGACGCCTGTGAAAGGGCGTTCACTGGCTTGAAGTCCGTGCTTTTGCAGTCTCCCCGTCCTGCAAGCACCCAACTTTGAGAAGCCCTTTGCCCTGGCAGTCGATGCTAGCCAGGTGGGTGTTGGGGGTGTTCTCATGCAGCCGGACAATGAGGGCGTGAACCACCCAGTGTGTTATTTTTCGAAAAAGTTCACGCCCGCACAACGCAATTATTCTGTGGTGGAGCAGGAGCTTTTGGCACTCATTTTGGCCCTGCAACATTTTGAGGTGTATGTCCCTGCCTATGGTCCTGAAGTCACTATCTATTCGGACCACAGTCCCCTTCAGTTCTTAAGCCGGTTCAAGTTTAAGAACATGAGACTGACACGGTGGAGTTTGTTGCTCCAGGAATACAACTTGAACATCCGACACATTAAGGGGACTAAAAATGTCATGGCGGACTGTCTATCGCGGGGTTAAGTTGTGTAAGCTTTGTTAAAATTTTTACAAGTCTTCGTAAGACTTGTAAAAATTTTCCCAGGGGAGGGGAAGTGTCATAATGGGCGATGTATTATTTGGTGTTGTTCGTTTATCTTCTGTGTCGGTGGCGGGAGTCTGTGTGGGCCCCGCGGGTCCTTTGTGTCTCCCCCCCCCCGCAACTGCCTGTCTCCCCCGCCCTTCCACGATAACTTCTTTATTACATTCTTTATTACATCTTGGGAAGCCCACTACTGTTTATTTCCGCCTTCTAGACAGGAGGGGATGTTGTTTTGACAGGGTATAAGAAGCTGGGCTTGATGTTCCATTCCTTGTGGCATGACGAGATTATTGTTTGTATAATATGTCACTTGGCATCTGTCAATTGGACAGCGGCTCCGACCAGGGGGGTGTATAACGGTCGCTGCCGGCAGACACGCTTAGAGGCTCGAGCTTAGTAGACGTGCGAAGGGGGAGTGGAGAGATTTCCTTATTTCATCTGTGTTTTATGTGCTCTCTCCAGTGGCTCGCCTTTCTCTCGAGTTATAAGGTTGTTAGGTATTGTAGGAGGAGGTGCGGACATGAGAGGAATGGTTAGGGATCTCAAATAACGTAAAATTACATCTGCCTTGGTTTGCTTTTGAGTTCTAGCTACATTCCTCTCGCACTCCTAATATCCCCATAAAGATATTCTATGAGCTAGGGACTTAGTAGACTCCTCGTTTAGTGTCTCCGAGGAAGTATTGTCTATTGTAACATGCTACTCTGAGGAGGCAGTTTATCTCAGAGAGGATTATCACTTGTGTATTAGAGTTCAATGAGAGTATAGTCTTTTCTCCCCCCTCTCCACGATTCAAGTTGGGACGTGGTTAGGTCGTCTGGGGAGACTTAGGAGCTCTCATTGAATTCAGGGAGTTTATATTCCTGGGCTGGACAGTGGGTGGATGCCTACGCTAAGGGTGGAATGTCCCCCAGGGGTATAACCCCGCCCTAGGTTACTCGCATGTGTTAGGGACGATAATCTCGAGAACATACGTACTTATCCTTCCCAACTAGCATATCTGAGCTTGGATGTGTTAATTGTTGCGTAACGGCCAGTAGTGGACGTGCGTGTATGTGTGTATTTTCTCCTTGTGTAGGCGGAGTGGCGACCTCTGTGTGAAGCCTAGTAGTTAGGCTTTGTGGCCCTGAACACCTTGAGGGGGTGTTATCTTGGTGGCTTGAGACCCTAGGGGGGTAGTACCGGAAGCGTGTGTATAGCCACGGTACTACCAACGGCGTGGGTGCATGAGTTGCGACAGAGACTGAGAATCTCCCGTCGTAACAATATATATATATATATATATATATATATATATATATATATATACATATATGTATATATACATATATGTGTATATATATATATATATATATATATATATATATATATATATATATATATATATGTATATATATATATATATATATATATATATATATATATATATATATATATATATATATATATATACACACATATATGTATACATACATATATATATATATATATATATATATATATATATATACACATATGTATATATATACATATATATATATATATATATATATATATATATATATTTATTTATATATATATATATATATATATATATATATATATATATATATATATATATATATATCGAAGACTGGCTTTCGTGGCTCGAAGACTGGCTTCGTGGCTCGAAGACTGGCTTTCGTGGCTCGAAGACTGGCTTTCGTGGCTCGAAGACTGGTTCGTGGCTCGAAGACTGGTTTCGTGGCTCGAAGACTGGCTCTACGAGAGAAAACAACGCGTCGTTATTAACGGTAAAGCATCAAACACGAAAATAACTGGAAGAGTTACTACTACTGCCGAAAAAGCGCTACTACAGTCCGACCTCGATCGCTTAGTAAATTGGTCAAAGAAGTGGCAGATGACGTATAACTTAAATAAGTGTAAAGTTTTGCATATTGGGAGTAACAATAATCGCACTAACTATTCAATGAACGGTACCGAACTTCTTAAAGTTAATGAAGAAAAAGACCTGGGCGTAACTATTAGTAGCGACCTCAAACCAGGCAAACACTGCTCAGAAGCCGTTAAAACCGCTAACAAATTAATTGGTTTCATTGGCAGAACCTTCGAGTTTAAATCTGATAAAGTCGTCCTGACACTGTTCAATTCCCTTGTACGTCCGCATCTCGAATATTGCGTTCAGTTTTGGTCACCTTACTATAGAAAAGACATTGTAAAGCTGGAGAGAGTCCAAAGACGAGCCACAAAAATGATTCCGCGACTGCGCAATAAGCCATACGAGGAACGACTGAAGGAGCTCAATCTGTTCAGTTTAGAGAAACGTAGATTACGGGGAGACCTAAAAATTATTCGTGGTTTCGATAACGTCAATATAAGCAGTTGTTCAAGGTCAACCTTCCAAGCGGACAGCTTCAAACCACTGGGTTACAGGTTATGGATGCTGATCCGACCAGTACAAAACTGTACCTTCTAGTAATGAAATCAAAGAAACTGATGCAAAGTTGAAGGTTGGAAAGTGAGCTGGCATTTGTACCATAGGTGCAGAATTGCTCAAATCTGGAGGCAAGGCCATGATACGTGAGTTGCATGTTGTCTTGACTGCTGTATGGCATTCAGATACCATTCCTTTTGACTGGAAAAGAGGGTTGGTCGTCCCTATCTGGAAATGTAAAGGGTACCATCAGGATTGCGGGAAATCGCTACTCAGCGTACCAGACAACGTACTCGCCCATCTGCTACTGATGCGAGTCTACAGTCATTTGCTGAAATATCAGAGACCTAAACAGTCAGGGTTCACACCTGGTAAGTCAACAACTGACCGTATCCTTGTGCTTCGCGTACTGGTGGAACGCCAACGTGAGTTTCGAAAGGGAATACTTGCAGCCTATGTCGATCTCAAAAAGGCGTTTGATTCAGTGCATCGCGAGGCACTATTGGATCTTCTGCCAATCCCCAGGATTCCTGTAGGGATTATTGGACTACTATCTGGCCTGTACTCCGGGACTGAGAGTGCTGTGAAGTGTGTGTGTGTAAAGGAAAGGGGGGGGGGGGCGTGTCCACCTTCTTTCCAGTGCATACGGGAGTTAGGCATGGATATGTCCTTGTTCCATCCCTTTTTAGTACATGTATGGACTGGGTACTGGGCAGGGTTGTGGACCAAATTCACTATGAAGCATCTGTCGGCAACACTAAGATAACTGATCTTGTTTTTGCCTACCATACAGTAATCTTTGCTGAGTCGCTGGAGGTTCTGGTGATAGCTCTCAAAGCACTGCACGAGTACAAAGTGTAGGATATTATACTATGTATTATATAATATGTATATTTTGTATCCATGTATTCCCTTGTGTTATTGCATTATGTTAATCCCTAACCTGCAACTCGACTCCCTCCTTCCCGGGCTGCCACTCCGCGCGTCAGCCAGTCTGCTCCTTGGCAATACTCTGTAAACATTCACTTTGTCTTGTAAGCTTACCTTCGTTTACTCAATAAAGGATCTACAGGCTTTGTCTTTCACCCCAACTTACGTTAAGGACCCCCTGTACTCCATAGGGCAGTGGTAGTAAGACTGAGGACCTCTGGAAGGACCTACAAGCCACAGGAGTTTGTGAGAGTTTTGCCCGCGACTCACACCAAGCCACCCACCCAGGCCATCTACTTCGTTTCCCGCCAACGGACAAGGTCATTTTTAAGTGCAGTGCAGTGTTTTAGTGTGGTTTTAGGAGTGGTGGCGTAGTGTCTGTGACTTTGTGAACGTAAGCAAATGTGTTCCACGCGATCGGGATACATCCTCCTCTATGTCCTCTCGCGTGAGTCACAAGGACACTGGCGCCTGGTGGTGGTGCAGACAGCACCGTAGCCACCCACACACTGCTGGCTGCTCAGTTGCTAAAACGCGCCAGCCACATACCCACTATTTCACGTGTACCACTGTTTACCACTGTTATTGCCAGCACCCTGGCGAAGCAGGCGCCTTGCTCCTCCTGTTACGCCGAGCTGTTAACGTGTGATGCCGAAGAGGGGAAAGAAGGGCGTTTCATCCCGCGGCCTGTGAGGAACAGAAGAGGAGATAGCAACACACGACTCATCGCCTCCCAGCCACGACGAGGCAACACGCGAGGCGGTTGTGGGACCAAAGTACGTATGGAAATAGTTCGTATACATAAGGTTCGTACGCAATTGTTCGTAAGCAAATGTTCGTAAGGGATAAAGTTCGTTTGAAAAAAGTACGTACGAAAAAGTTCGTACGCTATAGTTTGTACGCAGATATTCGTATGGTACGTATATACGTATGTAAAATATTCGTAACGACCTAACCTAACCTAACCTAACGCGTACGACCATTTTTCTAACGAACATTGGCACGACGCACATTTAACCTTACGATTTTTTTTCCATTACGATTTTTTTTCCATTACGAACTTTTGACATGACGAACTTTATACCCTACGTACTTTATCCTGACGTACTTTAGGCAAACGAACTTTATCCTACGAATTATTGCCATACGAAGTTTTTCTATACGAACTTTTGTCCGGAACCCACGCGGGGCATCGTCAGTCTTCCAAAACATGGATTTGTGTTTGCTCCTCCAGTGGGTGACAAATCGCGACGAGGCTGTACGTGTTGAAAGGGAAGAAGAGGCGGCACGTTTACGTGTTGAGAGGGAAGAACAGCGACGAGAAGACTGCACGCGTCGACGCCTTGCTGTTAAGGCTCCCCAATACCCTCCTCTACCCACCTCCACCCTCATCACCGCTCGCTGGGACTGCGCCGGGTCCTAGTACACCGGGGATGGATTCTTCAAACACCTCATTCGCCGCGTCGGCACCCAAAGCAACTGTTCATCCGCCCCCCACACCCCCCCACCCCCCCTCTCTCTTTCTCCTGATGTTACTTTCCAGAACTTCAGAGAGTGGAGACGACGGTGGAAGGACTACGCGACGATGGTGGACCTAGCTAGCCTGCCTAATCCCAAGCAACTGATCCAGCTTAGGATGTGCTTGTCACTGGAGATCCAAAGAGTGCTGGAGCACACACTATAGGTGTCTCCAGACTCCAACTCTTCCGTCGACGCGATACTTGACATCTTCCAAAAGCATATCAAGGATTTCAGCAACGAAGCACTCCGACAACGAGCATTCACCAGTTGCAAGCAGGCTGCTGGTGAATCCTTTGCCGACTTTTTTTGTCAGGTTGAAGGGCCTCTTAGAGGAAATCGACGTCTGCAAAGGCCACGACGCTAACTGTAAGGCATCCTCGATCAAAACGGCATTCTCACAGGCGTCAACGATGAAGAATTAGTGCAGAAAATCATTGCCCTCGACGCCTCCTGCACACTCGGAAATGTGGTGACGTCATGCCGCTCTCACGAGGCTACAAGGTGAACTGCTTCTGCATTATAGGCCCCTCCAACTGTATCCCAGTACTAGACAGGGAAGAAGGCGGCTCACAAAATGAAGGCAGAGGCACGTCCGGCATCAAACACATCATTTTCTTGCAAGAGATGTGGGAAACAGCAGCATGGCCCCAACGGTTGTCCTGCCACAGAAGCAACGTGCATCTGTTGTGGCAAAACTGGCCATTGGTCCCACACATAAGGCTGCCCAACCCGGAGTGCCCAGTGCAGGGTATGCAACAGGTACGGGCACTTTGACCAGATGTGCAGAGCTTCACAACCCAAACATCAGCAATATTCGAAGCCCAAGAAAACAAAGCCGGGGACAGAAAGACGCTCCACTTTCCACGTAGTGTGAGCTCAGTCACCCCTCAGAAACCCCAAGCCTCCGAAGCAGCAAGCCAGCTTAAGGCGAGTCGAGTCGAGTCGACAGCATGTGAGAGACCTACGCCTTCTCCCACCATCAGTGTTGTCGTCACGCACGCGGGAGTGTCAGGTAACATCGAGGTGATACCTGACACCACAGTGATAGGCCTACAGCACCTCAAGAGCCTAGGCCTTTCCAAATCCAACCTCGACCTGCCCCCAACCTTGGCTTACTACAACGCTGATGGTTCTAAAAGGTCGGCTGCCTTGGGCTCCTTCCAAGCTGAGTTGACCTACGGTGCTCTTTCTTGCAATGGTTAGATTGACGCACAGAGCTGCTTGGGTACACCTCTGTTATCCTGGGAGCATTGCCGAGATTTGGGCATAGTGCCCGAGAACTTCCCGCAGCAAATCAGGACCGGCAACAGGGTGAGAAGATCGACGAGCGTCAGACCAGAGGGAAGCATGCAGAGCTGCGGACAGTCAAGTGCCGGAGCCTCTCCATCCCAGGTCGCAACGCCGCTGTCGGAAGAAGTACCTCACTCTGATGAGATCCTCCCGGGGAAGTACTACTTGCGGCCTCCGCAAGTATATATATATATATATATATATATATATATATATATATATATATATATATATATATATATATATATATATAGTACCTTTTTCTAATAATATACATATATGTTGTGTTTCCTCACATACTTCATCTTTTCAAGTCTAATATTAAGGCAAATATATTGTTTATTTAATTTATTTTTACTTTAGTGTGGGCCACAAAGCATCTGCGCATGCGCAGTGTGTGATCTGCGACTAATGTAGGTAGGGAGGATTTTCTTGCCACACCGCCACTTCCACTCTCGGACACCACATCCCCTGAAGCTGCCAAGGAATACTTCCTCAAGGAGTTTGCAGACGTGTTGGTGAAGAAAAAGGACCTACGGGATGCACCGTTGAAGCCCATGGCAGGTCCACCCATGCGTATCCATCTCAAGGAAGACGCACAGCCCTTTGCCATTTACACCCCACGCCTGATCCCCCTACCTTACCAGGATCCGGTGAAATCTCTGCTGCACTCTATGGTCGCTCAAGGCGTCAGTCATCGCATCTGCTGGCTACGACCCATCTCCTTGGTGCCATCCTATGGTCGTCGTTGCGAAGGTTAATGGCGGTGTACGAATCACCACTGACTTGTCCAGGCTCAACAGCCAGGTTTCACGTCACGCCAACCGTTCTCCCACGCCTTTTGTAGCTAAACGCAGAGTCCATCCACACGATAGACGCCTTATGCGGCTATTGGCAGATTCCTTTGACCGAGGAAGACCAGCCGTTAACAACTTTCATCACTCCCTATGGCCACTTCCGCTACCTTCGAGGCCCTATGGGTTTCACTGCCACAGGAGACGCCTTTTGTCGATGAGGCGACCTCGCGCTTCAGGGAGTGCTGCAATGTGTCAAGGTGGTTGTAGACATCCTTTTGTACGACGAGAATTACATGGCACACCTCTGTCGCGTCAATCAAGTCCTCGCCAGATGCAGAGCACGCAGGATCACCCTAAACGCCGAGAAGCTTGTTCTGGCCGCACCGAAGGTTCGCTTCTGCGGCTACCAGCTTTCCAGTGACGGTATCACTGCAGACCCTGAAAAGGTTCTGGCTATCACGGACTTTGCCAAGCCAGCCAAATTGATTGACTTGCGGTCATTTATGTGGTTGGTAAACCAGCTGGCAAAGTTCTCACCCGACATCTCCGATGCTGCTGCTCCTCTTCGCCAATTAGTGAGCCCCAAAAGAACGTTCGTATGGACTGTTGACCACGACCAGGCCTTCCAGAGGGTCAAAGAAGGCTTAAACAGTCCACCGGTCTTCGCCACCTTCGATCCAGCCCTTCCAACCGTCCTACAGACAGACGCCTCACGTCTTTACCGTTTGGGATACGCTCTTCTACAAGATCACGGCGGAGGACAGTTAAGACTCATCCAATGTGGCTCACGCCGCCGTGTCTTGGCCTGTTTATACGACAGTCACCGCCGCGCAGAGACCACCAAGCACCGGGCATGACAAGTGGTATACTGGCCTGGCATTGACTCGGACATCGTGAACGTCGTGTACGCTTGCGAGCCATACCAGGCACTGCAACCAAGTCAGCAGCAAGAGCCTCTACGATGCGATGAAAACCCTACCAGGCCCATCGAGTCAGTGTAGGCCGACTTCTTCAACGTAGCTGGGAAGGCGTTCCTAGTTATCGTCGACGTCTCTCTGGATGGCTTGTAGTGGTGTCATGTGGATCTAATACCACCTCTTCTGCGACCATCCGTCACTTCCGGAATCAATTCTGCGAGTTAGGCGTCCCATTTCGCCTACGCCTGGATGGTGGGCCGCAGTTCCAGCGGTTCCAGCCAGGAGTTTGCTGAGTTCTTCGAGCGCTGGGGAGTCCGTCACTACATGTCGACAACCCACTACCCACAGTCGAATGACAACGCCGAGTCCGCTGTGAAAGCGATGAAAAATTTTATCCAGAAGGAGGCCCCATCAGGAAACCTCGACTGTGAGGCGTTCGACAGGGGCCTTCTTGAGCTCCGGTACACCCCAAACCACACTGGTCGTTCCCCGGCTCAGGTACCCATAGCATGCGAGAAGCGAGGACATTGATATCTTGTTAGCATGGTCCATAACAATGGTGGATCACGTCAAGAAATATTACGATGGATTAGCTTGGCCCATGGTGTTAATTACTCGCTCAGCATGAGTATCTGGCGTTGTCAGTACCTGTGCAAAAAGACAAA
>JAPQNM010000005.1:1696270-1743770 GCA_029783475.1 Metacarcinus magister
AGAACTTCCCTCACATCCACTTTTAGTCCTTTCTCCTTTTCCAACACAGGCGGAGGTGCTCATTAATCGCTTCAAGTGGATGGGTGACATTAAGACCTACGGCTCTATGTTTGTGGGTACTTCACCTGAATTAGAAATGGCCACCTACACTGTGTGCTTCTTGGCTCGACCTGATAGTCTTTGCCCTGTCCAGATGTCCGACCAACGATTCCATGTCCAAACATGGAGAAATAATAACAATAACAACTTAGTGGGCAGTGCTTACCCTGATGCCGATTGACCGCATATTGTCAACAATCTTGTTAAATAATTAAATACACTATAACATTACGAATTGTATAATTTCACCGAAATGAGACACATTACTTCTCGAAGGATGAACAATTTCCAACTCATCACATTACTTCTGTTGTGAATGACTACTATTGCAGCGCAGGTATTATATGAGGGAGAAGGATGGAAGAGTAGCTGCGTATGATAATAATAATAATAATAATTCTTTATTCCAGACACATAAGATCTACAGTATAGGATATACCTACAGTACGACCTAATGGTCCATATCACATACACTTCTGGTGAGAGTACTTATAAGATACCCAAAAATATATATTATAGTAACATAGACAACAAAAACACATATACAGTACAGTATTTGAGAAATACGGCAAAAAATAAAGCATAATGTTACATTTGTACTTAATATAATCCATTTTGGGGAGGCGGTGGTCTAGTGGCTAGCGGTCGGGCATACCAGCTCAGGGTCCCGCGTTCGAGCCTCGGCACGGGCTGGCCACTTTTCTTCGTTACTACCGCCGAGTGGCCTAAGATCACCCACATGCTGCCATAACACCATCCTCGCCGGGACTGTAACGTTATATGCGCGAGGAGCTTCCGCTGGCAGCATGAGCCTATCAATAAGAAGAAACAAGGCGTCACTTAAAAAATCTAACTCGCGCTACTAACGGGCGGAGGCGAACCATCTAAGGTCTCCCTGAAGCCTACCGGCGCCATGGGTAAAAGATAAAAGAAAAAATAAATAAAAGAAAAATTTACACAGATAGTCTAAGACTATTGCTCAATATGTTGGTTAACACTTATTGCACAGATCATTCATTGCTCAAAGTTTAATTAGACCTATATATTACTGTACAAACTATGTGTGCAGCAGCCTATGCCAGTGAGATAGAATTCGTCATTCATGTAAATGATCACTAGACCAAAGAGCTACGATCAGTGTGTTAGTGGAGGATCGCAGTCGCTGCCAAAAGCTGTACACCAGTCTCCTGATGACAGCCCGGCAGCACTGCACATCTAACAGTGTGCACACCATACTAGTGCTTTCATACTTAGAGAGACCAAGGAACATTTTTAGTATATTATGATAGGATGTACACAGTCCACTTATGGTGGCACTCCTATACTTCCACCACAAATGGGCCGTGTACATAGAGGAGCAATATGTTCGAAACAAAGTAATTTTAGTTTCCCAATTACACATGTGGAATTTCCTTAAGATGGTGTTACCCCAGCTGTCTGCGCTGACGCCCGATATCTGCATCATCTGACCAATCATTTGAAATAATTTGTCCCAGGTACTTTATTTTGTTTACTTCTTGAATATTTTGATTATTGAGTGAGAAATTAGGTAATTTACTTTTATACAGTAATTTGGATCTAAAGCGTAAAGCATTTCGTTCCATTAATTAGAAGGACGATCACCTGATAACATACACACCATGTTCCGTACTTGAATAAGTAACTCTTGTCACATTACAAGAACCTGTTGTATGTATATATATATATATATATATATATATATATATATATATATATATATATATATATAAACTCTGCCATTGGAGTGGTGTAAGCCAGAACCATGCCGGATACAAGAGGAGGGTTGCTGCGACAGGCGTAGCAAGCCGGCAGCGTACAAAATCTAACCTGCTCGAGAAACGCAAAGGTAGCCCCGGAACGGACAGACCCATACGTTGAAGACTCAGCATGAAAAAGGACTAAGGACACGGAATACTCTTAAAATTGCAACAATTAACATATCAATACTATGCGGGAAAGAAGAAGAAATAGTTACTTTGATGGAAGAGAAAAGATTAGCAATACTGGGATTGTGTGAAACCTGCTGGAGCGGAGCTGGAAGGAAAGTACTTCATCACGATTTCCAACTAATATATAGCGGAGGAAGAGAAAATAAACATGGTGTGGCAATCATTGTCTCATCAACAATTGCCCCAAGAATAAAGAAAATACATCAAGTAAATGAACGTCTTATGAGTATGACTCTAAAAATGGATAAAGGAGACTTCTCACTCATTCAAGTATATGCACCTCAACAGGGGAGAACTGCTATTGAAAAAGAAGAGTTCTACCAGGCATTGCAGGATGAGTTTGATCTAACAAACGGGGACACTGTTATTATGGGTGACTTAAACGGTCATGTTGGTGTTGACAGAGACGGCCTTAATGATGTTGTAGGTGCTTTTGGAATAGGAGATAAAAATCGAGAAGGTGAAAGATTAGTGGATTTCTGTGTAATGAACAATCTTGCTATAATGAACGCCATTTTCAAACATAAAGATGAGCATAAATGGACATGGTATCGGTGTTTCGTCGCTAGTTATTGCAACGTTTTCGTGTTCTGTTAATCAATATAAAACTGGTCACGGGGTAACAGAACACTGTTAGTTTTCTATATCTTTACTAAAATTAACAATCTTTCTTTGCTCCTCTATTGTATACCAAACATCATCCTATAACATAGAATTAATTTCTCTTGGAGCAATAATAATATTCATATTTTGAAGCAATACATAATATTCATAATCTTGGAGCAATACATAATATTCATAATTGTCATGGGTGGAATTTGGGGCCTACGTGACAGAGGTGAGCTCCCATGAGTAAGGAATGTGGGGGCTTGGAATGTTTCCTGTGTCTACCACACACGTGGGGACGCCTCATTAAGCCGAATATTTCTTGGGTGAGTCATAAAACAAGACGTGCCTGACCCAATCAGATTTGAGCATTTTAGACAATGAGTGAGTTGAAACCAAAATGCTTTATATCCATGGGGGGGTATTATCAGGCTGGGAGACATTTTCTGCATGCAAGCAGGTCTACTTAATTGTAGGGATAGTTGCATGATGTGTAACATTTACGCGCATGTTAGATTGGGGTTGTGTTATACGAATTAACACAACCAGAGTGACGCCTTCTGGCAGCTTGTGGCATGTCCGTGACCCGAGCGGGGCAGCGGCGAGCCGCTTTGACCCCGGGTGGAGCGCGGTCAGTCTTGGTGGAGCGGCGGGCTGTGACAGGTCAGGTTTGGGGTGAAATTCTTTTTCCACGCTGTTACTCGCGTCGCCATTGCAATCTTGCATAGTCCAAAGGGTGGACTGCAGTTGCATGGTGGCGTGAGGAATTGCGTGGAGTTTCTTTGGGAAGAAACTGGTGGGGATTAGGTGGTGAG
Source organism: Metacarcinus magister (assembly GCA_029783475.1). NCBI lineage: Eukaryota > Metazoa > Arthropoda > Malacostraca > Decapoda > Cancridae > Metacarcinus > Metacarcinus magister. Next base: position 1,699,761 of record JAPQNM010000005.1, read on the forward strand.
TGAGGTGGAGGGAAGGTAAGTGGAGCCACGTGGAGCTAGTGAGTGGAGTTGCCTTTGTGTGGAGAGGCTGAGCTAGCTAGTGGAGTAGCCTTTGTGTGGAGAGGCTGAGCTAGTGAGTGGAGTTGCTACGTGGAAATGGTAGGACCCATATCGCCACGTGTCTCTATAAGGGGAGTCTGGTTTTGTCCTGCCTCATGAGAGAGAGGAATCGTCTGGGTGAGACTGAGCCTTGCTATGTGGAGTAAGTGGAGTTCAAGGTGGACGCCACGTACAGCTACCAGAGTTTAGCTAGGTGGATTAGGTGGAGTTGTCTCTATAAGGGGAGTCTGGTTTTGTCCTGCCTCATGAGAGAGAGGAATCGTCTGGGTGAGACTGAGCCTTTATGTGGAGAGTGGAGTTGTTACGTGGAAATGGTAGGACCCATATCGCCACGTGTCTCTATAAGGGGAGTCTGGTTTTGTCCTGCCTCATGAGAGAGAGGAATCGTCTGGGTGAGACTGAGCCTTTATGTGGAGCTAGCTAGTGGAGTCGTCTCTGAGTGGAGAGACTGAGTCTAGCTGTGTGGAGAGAGGTGGAGTTTCTTGGAGTTTCTTTGCAGAAGAAACCGGCGGTGGAGCTGAGGTGGAAGAGTGGTAGTGAGTGGAGTTGTCTTGTGAAGCCACGTGGAGCTACCCACGCCTGCGAGCCGCCCACGCCTGCACGTGTGTACGCGTGCACGCGCACACTACTTCCTCGAGAGAGGAAGGTCTTAAGTGGAGTAAGGAAACTCGTAAGGCTTACAATTAAGTTTTATAGCCAGGTAGCGAGTGAATGGTGTGTGAGTCTTAATCATGACTTCTTTTTCAGGGTGAACTTATTTAAATAAACTATAGAAGTATGTCTTACTTGTTTACTTCGCCAAACACTCTGGGTACATTAGATTTAAAACTTAGGCGATACAGAGCCTCCGAAGGTGAGTGAATAGAGGTTGGTGTCGGAAGGCTGGTACTTATCCTACAGTTTTATCATCACGAGTTCTACATAATAAAATATTGTTACTACAATATGTAAGGAGGACAAAAAAAAACCCCCGTGACAATAATCTTGGAGCAATACATAATAACATTCATCACAAATCCTACATAAAATAATATTCTTAGCTTAACATCTTATCAAGCTGCTTTACTGCATTAGAAAGATAAAGCTCTTACTCACCAAGCCAGTTAGCTGGGCGTCCATGTTCTAGAGAGAGCTGAGAGCTCTGGTAACTTCCCAAGCTGGAAGTCGCTGAGTGAAGTGAAGTCTACAGAACAGAACAGAAAGATATAGAACAGTAGGGGAGTTTTCAAGAGGGACAGTGTAAGTAGTAGAAGGGGAGAGAAAATTTTTAGTGAAGTCTAAGTTTCCTACAGCTATAAATATATTCCTCAAAACCCTAAACAGTTACCAATTCTCAACAGACACAATATTTGGGGAGGCCCCAACATAAAGGATAATTTCCCTTAGACTTCTATAATTTTATATAAAGGTGAGTTTCCCTTAAAATTCTATAAAGGTTATTTTCTTACGTTCTGATATTATAGGTCAGTTTGCCTTACATTCTACTGGGAAGTTGTTGTACGTACATCTGTTTACTGTATAGGGATTACCTTAATGGTTTTTATTCTAGGCCATATATTTTACAAAAGAAGCCGGCAGATTTTATTTCCTTCGCCCGACTAATGGTCTCGACAAATCTCTCTAATCTCGCTAAATCCTTTAATTTGACCATTTGTCTTGACACCTGGACTGGTCAACACAGCTGACACCTGCTGCATCTCTTGACCTCATTATTTTTACCCTTTTTTGACCGCGCACCTGACCTCCTGACCCTGCTCACCTCGCTACCCTTATTTCCACATTCCTCTCTGAATCCTTATGTCCACATTCCACACATCTACACATATTTTCCACCGAGAAGCAGAAAGAAAAGAAATCTAATGCTAAATTGGACCTCCACACCCTGCGTCTATTTTTCTTACTGTCCTCTCTACAGGATCTGGCGACAAGCGGAATTTTTATTTTTAAAGTATTTATGTATGCCCATGATGTAGAAAAAAAGAAAAAAAATATATGAATATATATATATATATATATATATATATATATATATATATATATATATATATATATATTTTCTCACCTTCTTCTCACCCAACGCCAATTAGGGGTGTATCCTTGTCAGCGGCAGCTCTTCACTAGTCTTCCCCACACGTCCCTGTCCTCATAGGTTGCGTTTTCCTGTACTTGTGCGAGGCTTGTCCTTCTCCTTAGCAGGGCCTCCTCCACATCCTTCATCCATCTCGTCCTGGGCCTTCCGACGGGTCTTCTTCCTCCAGGCGCCCATTTTAGCATTTTTTTGGGTACCTCTGATCTCCCAATATTTTGACATGTCCGAACCATCTCATCTTCCATTCCTCTATTAAATCTAATACTGATAGAACTCCAACCTCCTGCCTGATTCTTTCATTTCTTAATTTGTCACGTCTTATTACTCCCTTTATCATTCTGAGAGCCTTTGTTTCAGCTGCTTGTATGCGACTTTTCAATTTCTTATTCAGAGCCCAGTTTTCACTACCATATGTTAATATTGGTCTTAAAATAGTCATACATAGTTTTCTTGCACTGTAAAGGAATATTATTTTCTTTTAATAGTGAATGCAAAATTCTTATGGTGTTATTATATTTTGTGATCCTGCTGTTTATTTCAAATTCCTGCTGATTATCCTCGCAAAACTCTACTCCCAGGTACTTAAAATGTTTAACCTGTTTCAACTGTCGACCTTCTAGTAAAGCTTCTCCTTCTTGTACTCTGCCAACTTTCATCACCTCAGTTTTTGCGACATTCATCTGCCTTTTATGTTTGTTTAGTACATTGTTCCAACTTTCCATTTCATACTGTAGATCTTCCCAACTGTCTGTTACTACCGCAATATCATCAGCATACGCAAGCACCAATGGTCTTGCGTCTCTCTCCCTCCACTTCTTTGATTTTCTGTTCATATATAGAATGAACAAGAGTGGAGATAACTCTCCACCTTGCCTTACTCCATTTCTCACGTTGAACCATTGCCCTTGTCTATTTTCTGTTTTTACTCTACTTTCACTCTTTTTGTATATATTTTTGATTGCTTTGATTAGTTTTTGTGGTACTTCATATTCATTATGTCCAATAGCTTGCCACAGTTGATCCTTTGGGACCTGTCAAAGGGTTTTTGTAAATCTATAGATCCAACAAATTTATCTTGATTCCATTACCAGCATTTTTCCATTAGTATCTTTAATGTGGATATATGGTCAGTCGTTCCTCGACCTGGCTTAAAGCCGCTTTGTGATTCTTTTATTTTGTTCTCGACTTTATTTCTCAGTCGGTTTTCAAGAATTCTTTCATAAATCTTTCCTGTATGTGAAAGAAGGGAGATGCCCCTATAGTTCTCACAGTTGATTTTTTTTCCTTTCTTATGTATAGGGCAGATCACTGCTCTGGCCCGATCATCTGAGACTTGTTCACTTTGCCATGCAAGGTTCATCAAGGCAAGCAACCAGTTTAGTCCAGTATTTCCTATTTTCTTGATAATTTCTGCGGGTAGTTCGTCATCGCCAGGTGCTTTACCATTTCGCATCTTGTCCACTGCTTACTTCAATTCTTCCTCTGTTATTAGCCATTCATTTTTTACAATGTTTTCCACAATGTTTTCTTCTTCAATTTCTCTATAGTTCGCAAAATTTTCCTTCCTCTACTTCATGTACTGTTACATATAACAAGTTTTCAAAATACTCTGTCCATCAATAGAAAATGTCAAAGTCTTTCCAACTCTAACTCTTCTCGTGATTTCTGGCATCTAGCCAATAATATCTCTAACAATGTATAGACATCTTGACAGTTGTGGGTTGTGGAAAGAGAAACACAGTGTTTACTGAGGTTTTTTATTCCTGACCGGTTTCGCTCACAGCTTCAGAGGACTGACCTCTTCACGGCAACTCCTGACCTTATATGCTGGGTTGGTTTGTGTGTTCGTGTATTCACTGTACAGTCTGCTGCTGGTCTCTCTCGAGACAGCCGGCCGTCCCCCTATGGAAAGAGCTCAGAGCTCATACTGACCAATCTTTGGGTTGGACCGAGACCACTCACACACAACACACCGGGACAACGAGGTCACAACTCCTCGACTTACATCTCGTACCTACTCACTGCTGGGTGAACAGGGGCTACACGTGAAAGGACACACACCCAAATAATCTCCGTCCGCCCAGGGGATTGAACCCTTGCCCCCTCGGTTGTGAGCCGAGTGCGCTAACCACTACGCTAGCGGACCGTGTGTGTGTGTGTGTGTGTGTGTGTGTGTGTGTGTGTGTGTGTGTGTGTGTGTGTGTGTGTGGACATGAGATATAGGGTGGTGTATTAATATTGGTGACAATTATTTGATTGTAATTATATAAAGTTTATAATGATGACAACAATAGTAATGAGCATAACATGGATATACGAATATGAGGCAAGACATGTGATATTTGACTCTGGTAAAACTCACCGTACAACATACCTATTGACCACACCTGTGCGTTCTGTCTATTTAATCCGATAATTGCTCCTCCCCTTTTCACCCTCTCTCTCTCTCTCTCTCTCTCTCTCTCTCTCTCTCTCTCTCTCTCTCTCTCTCTCTCTCTCTCTCTCTCTCTCTCTCTCTCTCTCTCCTTGTGTTGGTTTGTGTGTGTCTGTGTAAGTGTGTGTGTGTATGTGTGTGTGTGTGTGTGTGTGTGTGTGTGTGTGTGTGTGTGTGTGTGTGTGTGTGTGTCGATCTTCGGGTATTTTTAGTCTCCGGGTATTCTTAGTTTTTTCATTAAAATTCCTGCTGCAATCGGGCTCCAGATTATGTCACCTGTTCTTTTGTTGTTGTTCTTGTTTGTAGCTATATATAATGCCTCGATCGCCTTTCTTTCTTTTTTATCTTTGCCTTTTATGAGTGTTTTCACCTTATCCCAATCAGGCAAGTGTCCTTTTTCATCCACATGATTCACTAGGGCGTTGGTTGTTCTGTGGTGTCTGATGTCCGAGTGGGGGGGGCACTAAAAGCTGTGGAAAAAGTGATAGAAAATATAGATGACAGTGAACTGCCAGTGAATAAAAGTGATTACATGGAATTAATATCCAAGTGCATACGATTCGGTGCTTTTAAATTTAACAACAATGAATATTCACAACACGAAGGACTCGCTATGGGATCGCCACTGAGCCCAGTAATGGCGTCACTATTTATGGAAACACTGGAAAGTGAACACTACCTCAAAATCTTAAACAAAAACACCATGTGGTTAAGGTATGTCGATGACATACTAATAATAACACACCGAAACACGAAAATAGAAGCCCTCCTCAATAAGATCAACAAAGTACACGAGAAAATTCAGTTTACAGTGGAGAGTAAGAAAGAGGGGAGGCTTCCGTTCTTGGACGTACTTATAATAAAATCAGAACAACACCCAAAATTCACGGTATAAAGAAAACCCACAAATAAAGATGATTTCATACATTACTACAGTGCACATAGTGACAGAACCAAGTCAGGGGTCGTCATAGGGTTTTTCCTTAGGGCATTTAGGATCTGCAACGCTGAGTTCTTAGACAATGAATTAGAATACGTGACAGAAGCATTTATAAAATTAAAATACCCAAGAAGACTAATCGAAAAGTTAAAAAGAAAAGCTAAAATTATAATGGAAAATAAAAAACAAACAAAAGAGGAAATAACTTACATCACTGTACCTAACTCAGGGATCATAGATGGCCTAAGGAAGGCCCTAGGCGATACAAAAATAAACATAGTGACCAACAGTGGACAAAAAATCAGTGATATAATAAAAAAAGTAAAAAGACAGAAAAGTGAACGAAAATAGCATAGTATATGAGATTCCGTGCAAAGGCTGTGACTCGTCTTACTATGGCGAAACATACAGGGGCTTATCAACCAGGCTAAAAGAACATAAAGCAGACATCATGGAGCAGCTGCAACACGATGAGCTACTCTTGGCAATGCGTTACCCGAAGTGTGACATAAAGAAAAACAAAGTGCCACCACACGCTGTTAGTGAGGGACAGGACCACAGCGTGAAGCAAGGCGTGGACAGGGCGTTGTCTGGAGGGATCCAGACCAGGAACATGGTTATAAAACGTGCGGATGTGGCGAACGTCATGCCAACGGACTCTGGAATGATGTCTTTGCCTGCCCACACCTCCCAGCACCTTGAAAGCACGTCATTTTCCACCACAGACAGCACCGCCAAGTCTGTGGACGTGCACGCCTTAGAAAGTGAACCAAGCTCCATCATTACTCGGTGCTCACCCATTATTGCACATCAACAGGACGTGCACTGCTCAAACAATGTAACCGAGCAGTGTACGGACCTGCGGTTAACTCGACGACAGAGGTTCACTGACTCAGGCGCAGTAATCCCCGAGCTGTTGCGGGAGTACGACGAGACGAAGGCAAAGGAGGAGGCGGAGAAGGCGGGGAAGACGGCGAAAGAAAAGGCCAGTGCGATGGTCGCCTGGGCCAGGCGGCCAGACGGCCAGGCAGCCTGTCTAATGCAGGAGTACGACGAGCAGGAGTACGACGAGCTGAAGGCGAAGGAGGAGACGGAGGAGGCGGAGAAGGAAAAGGCAAAACAGGAAGCGGAGGAGGCGGTGAAGGAAAAGGCTCGCACGCAACCTTGCCGCAAGTTGATGTGGGCGAAATTTATTGGCCTCCACCTGGATGACTTGATGTGTGCCAGTGTGATGGTCGCGTGGGCGTTGGTGTACGTTAAGGACATGCTGCCCAAGGACTGGATGGTGGTGGGCATGGGTGTGGCACTCATGCTGGCGGGAGCATGTACAACTTACGCCTGTGTATCGCGACTGTGGCGGGGGAGAGTATCCAGCGTCAGAGATGCGAGTACTTCAACGGAACACTTTCATGACGGAATCTTGAACGTCAGACAAAAAACTCAACAATAGGCTGATTATAAAGAATATAACAAATATTTAAAAAACTATATTTTTAGTTGATTTACTTTGTATGGAAAACGGAATCAAGTTGTACAAGTCCGATAGAGGGAACTTTAAGGAAACAGGTTATTAACTTTTTCTTTCGGAGAGTTAGCGATGTGTTTGTTTCCTTATTAACAAAAACAATAAAACAATGTTTTCCCTTAGAAGAAAAGTTTTCTTTCCCTTCATTTTGATTTAGATTCTAGTAAATAGTCGTGACTCTTTATTATTATTATCATTATTATTATTATCATTATTGACAGGGCTGGATTAAGCTTACAGTGGGCCCTATTCCACCCATAGTTTTGTGCCTCCCTCTCAGGGTGGTAACTAGGTGGGTGGGTGGCGAGCAAAGGGGGTCTTGGGGGGCCTGTAAGACCCCCAGGAAAATTTAGATATTTATGAACTTTTTGGTACATTTTGAGGCCTATTGAGAGACCACAAGATACATTTTAAGCCCAGTATTCTATCCTGGAGGATCACACACTTTCATTAATTATATTTGTTGTGAGATGGGTATTGAGATTCAGGAACATATATGTGAGGCAGCTGATCCTTTGTGATATGAGTCCAAAGCCCCACTGCTATGCTTTCCTTTCCCATAATCATTAGGCTACCCATAGTGGCATAGTGCAGTTGAATTCAGTATATGATTGGATTTATTTATCCAGCATTCGACAACTGGATATTAATCAAAATCATAGGTAGAATTTATAGCTTTCTTGGTGATGTAAATGGTAAAGGTGTTGGTGTTCTGTATGTCACAGTATGTGAACGTCCTAGATATCGGAATGAATTAATGATACAATATATTCATACAAATTGTCATCATCTTTATTATTCTCTATTAGCAGCATACATACATATATACATGAATATAGCTACAACAATGACCGTTTTCTTGATTTTGCTTGTGAAAGCCGTTCGATGATGGTTTCAAATGTCATTGAGGAGATGACATCATTTTCAAATGACATCACAGATGAAGCATTCAGTGGTTTTTGTGTCGTTGAACGAAATCTGTTTTTTATCAAAGAGAGTTTGGCAAATGAACGTTGACCTTTACAGACTGTGACTTGCAATGTTAAGAACAATCACAGAGCAGTTGAAACATTGACTCTACAACTGGATTCTTCCTCAAGTATTTCAAAAGGACATGAGGATCACGATCCAACTTCGAATGGGTTACACATTCTTAGAAAGTTACAAATTCATCCTTGCAGTGGGGTTCCAAGTCATTGATGTATTTTTTCACCAAGCTGGCTACATCAACTCTGAGGTGTGCAGCATCATTCTCCCTCAATGACTTGATAAAGGCAAAGTGGTCAGATATCTGGTGATAAGCCTGTCGACGTTGAGCTAAACTTGCAAGTAACTTATCAATGATGACAACAAAACTCTGTACACGGAATTTTTGTGCACCTTGAAGATCTGCATCAGGTTCAGCAGAATCATCAGCTTGACGCCGTCGTCTTCTGTTTCGCACCTTTTCCGATACATAGGCTATACTTGTTGAACACTTTCCATGAGATTCTTTGCTTCATTCTCCAGTTCATCAAATTGATCACGAAGCTCAGCAACAAAACTTTCAAGTGATAGAAACAATGATACAGCCATGTTGATATCAATACTTGTGCTTTGAAGAAGAATACTAGCTTACTGAAAGCGCTGTAGGATCTTGTTCCAAAGAACACACATAAATGCATTTTCAAGAAGGCATATTTTCTCTGCAAATACTGATGCAGCAAGTCGAGCATCTTCTTTTACTTCTTCATTGTTTACAATTTCATCATAGCATAGATGTTAAAGTAATTTATGTGCAGTGCTTTCACTGATTCAGAATGGAAATGCCAACGTGTTATTGATAATGTTTTTAGGGTTAGAATTCTACCATTATCATTAGGTGACAATCCCTTTGTTAGTAAATTCCAGCGTTTTGTTGATCCAACAGAATATGCATATAATTCCTGCACAAGCCCAAAGAAATTGCAAGCATCCAGACTGAACAGTTGACACTGGCAATCCCAACTAGATTTAAAGAATGTGCTGCACATGAAATTTAATCTGCTAATGGATTTATTTCCTTATTTCTTGTTTGTAGACCAGCATATTTCCCTGGCATATTAGCAGCGTTATCATAACTTTGACCTCTGCAGTCACTTGATACTGCCTATCCCATACTGGCGGACGGGTCGGCGGCTGGCCCGACCACTTTTAGTAAGTTAGCCCCCTAATCCCGCCGCCCCCACCCCCCCATTCCCCTCCATGTGTCGGATGACGTTACAGAGATATTTTTGAAAGCAAATATCGAATCGTTGATTATTATTATTATTATTATTATTATTATTATTATTATTTTTATAATTTTTTTATTATTATTCCCAGAACTTTTCGACCAACGGTCCAACGAAGTGTACTGATATGCTTAAGGCTACAACTACAGGCATTTCCGGGATTCCTATAATGTGGGGCCCATTATGGGTCGGGTCTATCAGGTTTTCTTACAGATTCTTATATTAGATCCTCTGGAAAAAAGCCAAACTAGGCCTGTGGATCCAGCTCAGTACCAGAACCCGCACTGCTGCCAGTGTCCACGTTGTTGGCGGCGGCGGCAAACCTAACAGCACTAATATTATGAATTTACGCTATTTAATAGTTTCGAGTCCACCGACGAGAAGGCAGAATATAGCCCAGAAAGGAAAATACCGCATAGGATAGAGAAACAAAAAAATATTATTTAAAAAAAAATTGTGGGCCCCTCAGTGCTTGGGGCCATACGCCATGGCATAATTGGCGTATAGGTTAATCCGGCCCTGATTATTGATATTATTATTATTATTATCATTATTATTATTATAATTATTATTATAATTATTATTGTCATTATTGTTATTATTATTATTATTATTATTATTATTATTATCATTATCATTATCATTATTATTATTATTATTATTATTATTATTATCATTATTATTAAGGGAAAGTGGGAGGAACATTTCAAGATAAAATTTTCACAATAGATTACGTTTTAAAAGGATACGGATTGGATATTGTTCGTTGTAACGTTGTAACATCAAAGTACATACATCACTTTCTTGACTCCTCATTCCTTAGAAGAGCACGTTGCTAATTTTAACCCAGAAAGTCCTGTGTACGTACATCTCAAACCTAGCGGAGCGAATTCTCAATAGTACTACATTCTATTGTAGAGGTTTGGGAGTTATGTACACATAAAGGTTTGACAACAGACGAATGTGGCTTAGTTGGTTTATTGCTGCAGCGTTGGTTGTACACAACTATACAGAGCCCAGGGAAGGTGAGCGTGTGTTGTTGTCTGGAGAGCCCCGACGTGGGGCTCCCAGACGCTACTCTGGAGGTGTTGCCTGGACTGTGTGTGGTGGTAGACTGGTGGTTGACTGACTGACTGACTGTGTGTGTGTGTGGGTAGCTTATATTGGGCGTCGCGGACCTGGTGGTCAGGTGAGGTGAGGTCACGTTAATCTCGACCTCAGCCGAGGTCTCGAGGGAGGAAATTATAGGCTCTGGGTGTGTGTGCACCTGGTATGTAGGTGTGTTGTATGTGTGTTGTCACTACATCACCCCCCTTCCCCCACAAAGAAAAAATATTACATAGTACATAGAGAAAACATTATATACAATTATTGTTTTGGTGAGGGAGAGAGGCGGCTTGGAGTGATCCTGGCGGCATGAAGTGTCGACTGCGTGGCTGCAAAGCTGCGGAGGGTGCGAGGCTGCAAGGCTGCGGTGCTGCGGTTGCGTGGGCGGCAGTAGGTGCAGCACCTTGGATCAGCGGCAGGAGCTGCGAGACTGCGGTAGGTTGAGCAGCGGCAGGGGCAGAGGCAGCGACAGGCTTCAGGAGGCCGCGGCAGGCACGTGAGGCGGCGGGTGTGGTGGCGCGTCATGTTGGGACGTGAGGCAGCGTGGGCGTGGGCGGCGGATCGTCTGTCATTCCAATGTGTGTCACTCCGGGGGTCACCAATGTAGAGGTTTGGGAGTTATGTACACACAAAGGTTTGACAACAGACGAATGTGGCTTAGTTGGTTTATTGCTGCAGCGTTGGTTGTACACAACTATACAGAGCCCAGGGAAGGTGAGCGTGTGTTGTTGTCTGGAGAGCCCCGACGTGGGGCTCCCAGACGCTACTCTGGAGGTGTTGCCTGGACTGTGTGTGGTGGTAGACTGGTGGTTGACTGACTGACTGACTGTGTGTGTTTGTTGGTAGCTTATATTGGGCGTCGCGGACCTGGTGGTCAGGTGAGGTGAGGTCACGTTAATCTCGACCTCAGCCGAGGTCTCGAGGGAGGAAATTATAGGCTCTGGGTGTGTGTGCACCTGGTATGTAGGTGTGTTGTATGTGTGTTGTCACTACACTATCATCCTCTAAATTGCAAAAGAAGATTTTATTTTTACCCTATTCGTATATATTCTTGTATTGCGGAAAACGTGCCTGACTTAGCCTGTACATCTGTCATGCGGCTGAGCGAGGAAGCTTATCTGACCTTTTTAAAGAAGTCAGTATTGCTGTTCGGAACTTGTGGCTTGTTGACGCAAAGTTAGTGGGCCAAGATTGTTGGAAGGACAGGCCTGGACGGCGGGGAGTGGTGCTGAGGCGAAGAGGCGAAAACTTGGATATGAGAGAGAGAGAGAGAGAGAGAGAGAGAGAGAGAGAGAGAGAGAGAGAGAGAGAGAGAGAGAGCGAGAGCGAGAGCGAGAGCGAGAGCGAGAGAGAGAGAATCAGAATCAGAATCAGTTTATTTCCATAAAGATGGCTTTTCTTCACATTATTTGAGAAAACTTAAGACTACAATTAATATCTAATTTAAGTGGTACATCTATTAACTAAATATTTAAGAGTATTTAAGAGTATTTATATACATATATTAGCATTGGTATTGAGGAAAATCCTGAGTTTCTTCATAAACATGGGTAAGGTGTGAGAGTTTGTTACATGGGTGGGCAGGGAGTTCCATAGCCTCGGTCCCAGCACAGTGAGGGAACGCTTACCGCTGTCTGTGTTGGTGTGTGGCATGTATAGTTTGTTTTGTTGCCTTGTGTGTATGTGGTGTAGTGCTTCACTCACTGTGGGGAGGTGTAAGAACCATTCGGGGAACACATTGTTTGTGATCTTGAAGACATTAACTGCCACATCAAACATAACTTTGTCTTTCACTTTGAGCCACTGGAGTTGTGTGATGAACGGGGTGGCGTGATCACTTTTCCTTGCTCCTCCTACACAGATCTTTGCTGCGAAGTTTTGCAGTTTCTGTACACGATGCAGCAGTGTATTGTTCGTTGACCCGTAGATTGGTAGACAATAATACATAATATTAAGGGCAAGAGACTGTACCACCATTGCTCTTGTATCCTTTTCAAATTTGTCCTCTATTCTATTTAAGAATAGTAGAATTCCCATAACCTTTTTGTGCATCTCTTTGATGTGTGTGTCAAAGCTCAAGTGACAATCCATGTATATGCTTAGATTTTTTACGTGTTTACTTGGAGTGATGGGGGTGTTATCAATTTTAATGGTGGTGTTCTCGGGTATGCGTTTGATCAGTGTTCTAGTGCCAACAAAATAGACATTGGGTTTTCATTGAGAGAGAGAGAGAGAGAGAGAGAGAGAGAGAGAGAGAGAGAGAGAGAGAGAGAGAGAGAGAGAGAGAGAGAGAGAGAGAGAGAGAGAGAGAATCATAATCAGAGTCAGAATCAGAAGTTTATTCCATTTTACAATGGTTATTCTTCACATTTATGCAATAAAGTACATGAATATATAAGTACATAGTATCTACATCTTGTCCTGCCTCTATTTACGGCAGGGAGTCAATTTTAAAATAAATTTGTAATAAAATTATTAAAAGTTAAATGGGGAGTAAAATATTATAGTAAAATACATTAATAAAAGGCTAAAAAGACTACACATTTAACTGTTCACTAAAAAGATATTGGTGCAAGTGCTTCTTAAAAGATGGTAAAGATTGTGCATTCCTTATCGAGAGAGGGAGGGTGTTCCAGAGTGTTGGTGCAGCCACAAGCATGGATCTTGCCCCTGTATTAGTGCGTGCTTTAGGGACATTTAGCTGATGCTGCTGTCTGGTAGGAACAGTGCTCATGTCACTCACATGTGACAAGTGGAACAAGTAGCTCGGTACATTTCCCTTTATAATATTATAGGTCATTACGCCAAGTTCATATTCGTATTTTTTGTTTATCTACAGCCAACCGAGTTCCCTTAAGAATGGCGTCACATGGTCGCGTTTGGCACCGTCACCCAATGCACCTCTTGCAGCAAAGTTTTGCAATTTTTTAATTTGATGCATGTGTGTTTTATTAGCACTGCCCCATATTTTCAGTCCATAATTAATTATACTTAATACAAGTGATTGTACAACTATAATTCGTGTTTTTTTTGCTAAAGTTAGCTTTTATACTATTTATATACATAATAGTACTAATAATCTTACTACTTATTTTGTTGATGTGCGTGTCAAAAGTCAAGTGAGCGTCAAAATATACAGCCAAGTTCTTCAAGGAGGTGCTGGGGATGATGTTACTATCATCAACCTGTAAGCGGATGTTTTGTGGGATCTGGGATGTCATTCTCCGACTTCCAATAAATATTCACTGGATTTTCTTTGTGTTTAGCCTTAAGCCATTTAAGGGGAAATATTTTTTCGCTTTTGATAAAGTTTCCTCTCCTTTACACATTAGGTCTTGAATTCTGTCTATGTTTCCTGTGTGTATGAACTGTGTGTCATCCGCGTACTGGATGATGAGGCAATCAGAGATGTGCTGTGAGAGGTAATTTACGTACTACATTAAGAATAAGATAGGCCCGAGCACTGATCCCTGAGGAACTCCATGGGAGACGTCTAACTTGTCTGAAACATGTTTTTCGATACAGACAGACTGAGTTCAATCACAAAGGTAATCTCTAAACCAGAATGTATCTATTCTCAGTTTCTTTAGCTTGTTCAGAAATTTTTCATGATTGACAATGTCAAATGCTTTCGACAAATTGCACAAAGTAACTTAGGATATGTTACCATTATCGATGTTCTTATAATGTTTATTTGATAGTGTTAGTAGAGCGCTTTCAGTAGACAATGCAGCTCTAAAGCCATGTTGTGTGTTATTAGGGAGATGGTTTCCTTCAAGGTGTTGGATTAGTTGAGCTGTTACAACTTTCTCCAGGATTTTAGAGATAATGGGCAAGAGTGATATTGGTCTATAGTCTTTTGGGTCACTTGTATCTCCGCCTTTAAAAATAGGGACGACTATTGAGTGTTTCCATGGTAACGGAAATATTCCAGTTATTATTGAGGTATTTATAATGCATGTCAGGTATGTTATTATAAATGGCAAAGATTCTTTTAAGAAGCGCGTTGGAATGCCATCTGAACCATATGCGGAGATAGAGAGAGAGACAGAGAGAGAGAGAGAGAGAGAGAGAGAGAGAGAGAGAGAGAGAGAGAGAGAGAGAGAGAGAGAGAGAGAGAGAGAGAGAGAGAGAGAGAGAGAGAGAGAGAGAGAGAGAGAGATGTTGAATGCAGTAACAGAATATGACAGGGATTTCAATGTGAATTTCATTAAAGGGAAGAGCCAAGTATTAGTGGTGAATGGGGATGGCTCTGATAGCGGCAGGACCTAGAGGTTAGGTGGGAATTAGATAAAGAGGACGAAAGAGTATAAATATCTAGGTAGCTATATGGTTGGATGAGAAAGGATATGAAAGGACAAGCATGAGAGGATAGCTAGGGCAAACCAGTGGGTTGGAAGGTTAGGCAGTGTGGCTAAATGTGGGGCCAACAAGTATAAAGTGGTGAGAGGGCTGTGGAAAGGTAAGGCTGTCCCTAGTATGTATGGACTTGAAACGACCGTATGGTCAAGGAATGAACTGGACATAATGGAAGTGGTGCAGAACAAGGCAGGTAGGATAGCTTTAGGCGCCAATAGGTATGTGGCAGTGGAAGGTATCAAGGGGGACATGGGATGAAGTACCTTTAGAGAGAGGATAGCAAAGGCAGGGCTGAGGTACAGAGCTAGACGACAGAGAATGGATGAGAACAGATGGGCAAGAAGGGTAAATGAATGGAACATGTTAGGAAAGTGGATGAAAAATTCAAGTGAAAATATGGGCGGGTGAACTGGGAATGTTTGTGAGAGGTGTTATTAGGCATATGGGAGTATGGAAGTATGCAAAAAGGAAATAAATCGGCACGTGGAGGAGAAGGGGAAAGAGGAATGGCTATGGGGGATGAATGAAAAATCAACACTGGAATGGAATAGAGGGAAGGAGCAGCCTAGGTATGAACGTTTCTATGATGGTAGGTTTGGGGGGATTTACTCTTCAAGGCTCGGACAAAGTCATTAGAAGTAAAGAGTCAAGCTAGAATGATGGATGTAAGAGGTGTATGATGTGTGATAAAGGGGTAGATGAAACAATGGAACACTTGACGCTGGAATGCAAGAGATAGTGGTAGAAAATATAGAAGTGCAAGAATGGAGTGAGATGAGAGGGAGGAGTGTTAGTAGGCAAATGGAGTACCTGCTGGGATTGAATACTGAATGGAGGAGAAACAGTAGTGTGTCAGAGAGTGTGAAAGAGTTTTTAGAGAATGCATGGAGGACATAAATGAGAGGCATAAGAACATAAGAACATAAGAATATAAGGAAGCTACAAAAGGCCCGGAGGCCTGCACTAGGTAGTTCCTGTTAATCCTATCCCCCCTTATTACCTACCCCCACCTCTCATCCCCATCCATGAAGTCGTCAAGTCTTCTCTTAAACCTCCCTATTGTCTGTGCACTAACTACCTAGTGACTGAGTCTGTTCCAATCATCTACCACCCTATTTGTAAACCAATTTCTGCCTATTTCTTTATTAAATCTACATTTTTCTAGTTTGAATCCGTTATTTCTTGTTCCATCCTGACTACTGATCATAAAAACTATTCCTACATCCCCCTTATTAAAACCATTCACCCACTTAAATACTTCAATCAGATCTCCCCTTACTCTACGTCGCTGCAGTGAGTGCAATTTCAAAAGCTTTAGTCTCCTTTCATAGCTAAAATTACGAATCCCTTCTATCATTTTGGTCATCCTTCTCTGCATTGACTCTAACAAAATTATATCCATTCTATAATACGGTGACCAAAACTGCACTGCATAGTCGAGGTGAGCTAGGTCTGACTAACGCTAAATACAACTTCAAAATAACCTCAGCACTTCTACTTTTAATACTTCTAGTAATGAATCCTAACAATCTATTAACCCTATTTCTAGCCTCAATACATTGTTTTCTGGGACGGAGGTCTGAGCTAACCTGAACACCCAAATCCCTCTCACATTCTGACCTATTCAGCATTACCCTGTTTATATTGTACCTGTTTGAGGATTTTCCCTACCAATATTCATTACTTTACACTTGTCAATATTAAAATCCATTTGCTACTTAACCACCCACTCGTTTAACCTATCTAAGTCCCCCTGCAAGTCTTTTACAACAGACTGATCTAATAATCCTACCTATCAATTAGAATCATCAGCAAATTTACTAATATCATTACTAATCCCCCTAGTTATCGGGACCAAATATAAATGTAATGCTGGCAGAGGTAGGAAGGAGTAAATACTTCTAATTTTTGCCCCTTTTTTCTTGCTTCTTCTAGCGGTGTGAGAGAATGCCGTTACAAAGGCTACACCGACAGTCAACACTACATACATTGGGCGACTCACAACCCAAGTCCAGGTCCAAGTCCACCAACCCCGATCAAATGTAAACAAAAATATATCAAGTAACCTCACGTAGAATTCTGGCTACAACATAGAATATACTTTTGCCACTGCTGGTAAGGAAAGGTGAAATAAGCTGAAATTGATAAGCATGATGTTATTATTTAGTTTTGGGGACTATTAAAAGAAAAGGCCGACGATTCATACCTATTACATCATGTAGATCTTTTTATTCCGGGCAATTTTGATATTTATTAAGAAGTACACCAGTCTCACAGCAACAGCTTTTATATCTCATAGGATAGAGCTTATTAAAGAATCTGTTCTTTAAACACCCATTATTTTGGACAACTATTTGTGGTAAATCTGCATAACTACTGCTCGTCCTCTATCTTCCTATAGCCAACAAGCTTGGTGACACTATGGGAAAGCAGGGTTTTTGGGTGGGGGGAGCAAATATATGCCATATACAGTAATCAGTAAATCTTACTAATAGCATCTCCCCACGGATCACCAAAATATTGACATAGGTGATGAGGTATGTAATGTACAACACGTTACTTATTTACTTACTTACTTTACTTTACTTTGCTGTATTTCACCCTGCAAGGGTACAGCTAAAGTGGACCTCCGCTGCTACCAGGCTTTTCCCTTAAACTGCTCAACTCCACCAAGGAGTTAAGGGCGATGCTGGTGTATCCTGGTGTTGGTGGCTCGTCAGGTGCTGTAGCTAACCACTTGTCCAGCTGGTACTTAAAAGAATCTGTTGAGATTCCTCTCAGTTCTCTGATTGGCTTGGGGACACCATTAAAAAGACGAGCTCCATTCATTGTGAAGGAGTTGTGCAGGATTGTTGCAGTTTTCTGTGTTTTGGACTCTGTTCTCTTAATGTAACACCGCCTGCCTCTTCTAGGATGGTTGTTACACTGCACTCCCACATTAGGCACAAGTCCCTCCAAGGTCTTCCATACATATATGATTATGTAGCGTTCTCGTCTCCTCTGCAGGGAGTACAACTTAAGCTCCTTCAGGCGTTCCCAGTAGTTCAGTTGTTGGAGGCCTGCAATCCTACTGGTAAACGTTCTCTGTAGGGCTTCTAGTTTTATGATGTCTCCTGTCTTGTGTGGAGACCAAAGCTGGCAACAATATTCTAACCTTGGTAGAACTAAGGCCTTCCACAAAGTTAGCATACAGGACCTTTCCCTTGTCTGAAAGGTCCTTAAAATCCAGCCGGTTAATTTCCTCTCGGCTGTGGTAACAAGATCAATGTGGTGGGAGAAGGTCCCATCAGCACTCATTGTGACTCCCAGGTCACGCACATGTACCTTTGGTGTAATATTTTGCTGATGAGCTGGGCTTCAAAGAAAGTTGCCAGGTCTTCAATGGCATCTTCAGGGCTGGGTAGGCTAAGAACTTTCTCAAACTGCCTCTTTAACATATGTGCCATTCCTTTGGGGTTGCTAATCAAGTTTCCTTCATCGTCCTCTAGAGGACCTACTGATGATATATTTTTCACCTTCTTGTTGGCGAAAGCAAAAAAGCACTTGGAGTTTATTTTGATGTTGCTGATTGCCTGAAGTTCTTCTCGTCTCCGTTCCTCATGGGAGATCAGCAGTTTAATTTCTATATCCTTAAGGGCCTCACGCAGTTTGATTTCCTTGCCTTTTGAAGGTTTTTTTGATGGCTGAGCTTTGACAATGCCCCGCTTTCTCATCAGGGTACGCCAATCTCGAGGAGTTTTCTTTTTCTTCTTGGAGGTACACTTTGGTGGAACATAAGCCTCACATACCTGTTCACATACTTGGCTAAATGTAGAAACCATCTTTTCCGCATTTTCATCTCCAAGAATTGTCTACCAGTCAATCTTCAGTTTGTTCTTTATTTCTGCATAATTGACGTCTTTATGGTGAAAGTTAAGGCGGGCCAGTCCTTGCCTTTCTTCACATTTGTGTAGCGGTGGTTTATTGAGGAGTGCATTCACTGTAACTGTGGCCTCACATATTCTGTGGTCTGACATGGGGGTTTCAAAAAGGTCATAATTATGCATCAAGCCATGATTATTACTAAATACCAGATCAAGTATGTTATCCCTCTTGTCGGTTTAGTTACAAATTGCACCAGATGATTTACTTCAACAATGGTTGTCAGTAATCTTGCTTGCTGTTTTTCTTCAGCTGTTCCTCCCTCCAAATTCAGTGTTTCCCAGTTGACATGTGGAAAATTGAAGTCCCCTAAGATCATCACTTCTGTATCTGGGACTGGAAGATGCTTTAGTATTAAAGTAATTTTGTCTGCAACTTCCACAAAGAGATCCTGAGTAGTGTTTGGGGGTCTGTATATTACAATTACCATGAGGTTGATTTTTTCAATATAAACAGCAAGGATTTCACAAGTCCTGTTTGAGTAGCTCTCCACAATTTCTGAAGTTATTGCCAAGTTGTCTGTAACATATAGAGCAACTCCTACGTGGCTTCTATCTCTTCTATCTGTTCGGTACATCTTATAGTTTTGTAGCCGGACCTCTGCGTCTAGTATATCTTGGTGTAGATGTGTTTCAGTTAGGGCAATTAGAGGTATTTTATCTGAGGTTGCTACTTCTTGCAGTAGGGGGACTTTGTTTTGGTTACACCTCGGATACAGACCCCTTATATTACATGACAAAAATTTTATGAGAGGGGATTCCAGTTCCCTCTTTTCCACTTGTCCTGCCACTCTATTTTGTCTATGACACTGTACATAATTTCTGCATTTGATCCTGTTGGGCTGCAAGTTTTTCCATTGCTTTTAAAAAAAATGCTGGCTCTGTGTCAGCTTCATTATCATTACTTCTTGCCCAATGAGATTTATTTGCTATGGTTTGGAATTCATCACGAACATTATGACCAATATTGGGTGTTTTCTAACACTGCAAATGTCTTTGTATATAGTACATGTGCATTGGTAAACATCCCACATACATAACATTTATTTGAATATCTTTATCATTAGAAATAAACAAGTCAATATAAAACTTGGGAAAAGTGCTATTGCATATATCTAGCCCACCCCTCAATTGAATTTGATAACTTTGTTCTGCTTTTGTTCTGAGATGACATCTTATATGGGTACAAATTAGCCATTTGGAAGAAAAAAAATCATGCATCATAATGTGGTTCCTTATCCTCAGTGTCCTCAGCTGATTAACTATAAGATTACCATTTATTTTCTGTCTGGCAGAATATCATGGCAATGCCTTTCCCTGCGGCTGGCAGAGTGTTCTATGCCTTTGGGTTTGCTAGATGTATTTCAACCTCCGCTCTTCTCTCAGGTAAGTGATTTTAGCTGCTGCATATTTTTTTTTTCAATATATTCTTAATGTTCTTTGTTTCTTCTTTATCTTTCTTTATTTTCAGAGGTATAGTCTTTTCTTTTAACCCATATATTATTACATTTATTTTTCTCTGCTGCATTTCTGATTATGTTTTCTTTTGTCTTATTTACTTAAATTCCTCCTTTTCCATTAGTTCAAAATATTTCCTTAAAGCTTATTATATCTCTCTCTCATCTCTGCAGTTTTTCATTTAATTATTTACTAAATATTTATCTTACTCTTTAATCTTTTTAATGGTCTCATCATTTAACTTCTTGTGGTTTTCTAATTCATGCCATAATTTACTTATTTCGTAAAGCCATTCAGTGAAATTGGATTAATCTGCAACATTTTCTCAACTGACTTTTTTTCATCCATTCACCTCTTCCTTACTTCCCTTATCTCTATCCTTATCTTGTTATCTTCTGCCTTTATTTTCTGTAATCTCACCATGGTTTTAGCAATATCCACATCATCTTGACAAAAAACCTTAAAAAATGAGCGATCATAAAAGTCCTCCGAACAACTCCATCTTGGTTCCCTCAAATATCACTGCACATAAGGTAGGGAAAGGTGATATAGTGAAGACCAAAAATATGGAAAGTCACTTGTATTTACCAACCAGATAAATAAAAGTTACTTGCTTGGTTTTTGGCTTTCCCCAAATCACCTTTTCTACTATCTAGAGAGGACCATTATTCGGCAGAACTAGTGCGTGTGTGCATTGACCAAGTTTTATTTACTTAATTGTAGTATACATGACCTTAGCTACACTCATGTGATGCAGTCTCTGTATCTATATTTGTCCAGTTTTTCCTTCAGTTGTGCAATATTTGCCCTTATCACCTTTTCCTTCAGTCCATTCCAAGTATTTATATTTTTCTGCAGAAAGTTGTACATTTTTTTATCGTTCAAGGAAACTCCTTTTTGCAATTTTTTCTTGTGTCCTGTCAAAAAAATCAGCGATCAGCGGGAAGTTTGAAATTCAATCCCGTGCGCCCGGAATAATTACCGTTAGATATGAATTTTGGATTGTTAGATTAGAGGTGGGATAGAGCTTCATAAGGGTCGTTAGATACGAATTCGTTAGATCCAAATGCATTAGATGAGAGACTCCACTGTATGCAGAAACGGCATCTAACAGTGCAATCATATCAGTGAAACAGTTCTGGAAACAATTCAATGTCAAGAATGCCATTGATTACATGGCTGAAGCATGGAAACAAATCACAACTGACACAATAAGGCATGCCTGGCATTCCTTGCTACCCGACAAGATCCCATAGTCAATTAACAGGCAACACAAGGACAAACTCCTCCATGAGACAGTGCAGGCAGCCAGGAATATTCATGCTCCAGGTTTTTCGGAGGTTAATGAAGATCTTTTCTCCGAAATGTTGTGCCCTGAAGAAAGCGTATCTGCAGAGGAGATGGTTGATGATGTAGATCTTGAGGTAAATCTTGAGGAGGAAGAAAGCCAGGAATGTGAAGAAGAGCATAATAAATTATCAGCTGGGTACCTTGAACAAACGCTGTGCGCTAGAGGCAGCCATGGAGAGTCTAGGTGAGGAGGAAGATGACACTGTACCACCGTTGGAACTTGAAGACGAGGCAGCCAGTGTGATTGATGCCTACGACTTTGTTGGATTCGCTGAACTCAAAAGAAACAAGAAGATACAAGGAGAAAAGGGGGTGAAACTACAGAAGGTGGCGGAGGAGGTGCGAGAGGGAGGCAGAGGTGGTGGTGGTGAGGAGGTGCGCAGTGCTGGTTCTACCCAGTAGCCTCGCCTCCCTGCCTCGGATACCTTAGATGTTGTCTCACCTACACACCTCATTATTCTCTCACAGGTTGGTTTATTATTAATTCTTCTAGTAATAGATATATTATATGATTTGTATGTATTTTAGGTCTCAAAATAACACTCGGTAGGGCAAAAATAGTTTTGGCACAAATTACAATTTTTCCCATAGGTTTATGTATCTATATCTAACAAATTCGTATCTAACCCGTTTTTTTTGGCCCCAATTATTTGTTAGATGGGAGATTCTACTGTACAGTAAACCCCCCTCCATCAAGGGGGTTACGTTCCAGACCCACCCGCGATAAGTGAAAATCCTCGAAATAGAAATACCCTATTTAAATACACCCTAGGCATGTTTTTATAACTTTTACAGTACTATTAAAAGCATTTTAAGGTCTTTAAACACACTTTTAAAACAATAAAAACACATTTAAACTCATAAAAGATATTGAGAGAAAGCAAGAGCAATGGATAATGAGACAGAGCAAGGCGAGCAGCGAGATGCTCCTAGAACACAACAGCCAATCAGCGGCCAAAAAAACAATACCGACACTCTGATTGGCTGAATCAGTATGTACGGCTATTCTATCATGATGCGCGAGATTTAAACCCATAAACAATGCTGTGGAATGTCGTGAAATGGCAAAAATATATGCGATTTCAAAATCAATAGATCTTACAGAAAAAAACGCGAAATACCGGGACCGCAAAAACTGAACCGCGATATAACGGGCGTTTAGTGTATATTTTTTTTTTGTTATCAAGCAAATTCTTATTTGCAATTTGTTCTTGTGTCACCTCAAATATCGAGCCTCACCTTTCCTTATCAATATTTGATCTTTTCAATCTGTTTCCTCCAGGTTGTTCATTAACTTTATCTTGAATTTGGTTTGCCTCTTTCTCTTCTCTCTTCAAGTGTAATAAATTGTATTCCTTTTAATCTTTCCTTTTATGTTTGTTCTTTCATTTCTGACACCATCTTAGTTGCTATTTTCTGTATTCCAATTTCAGTAATTGCTTTTTATTGTGAGGAGATCATATAACTTATCCATATTTCAATTTTGGTCTAATAATTAATCAATGTTAAAAATTTTTCATCATATTTTTATCTAGGAAGTGAAAAGCCATCCGTACATATCTTAGTATTATGAATGTCACCAAAAATATTATCTAATATGTTTCTCTGGTCATAAATTCTTTTGTATTACCACTCCCAAATATATCTCTTCTTTTTCTTTCAATATAATATTTTGTCCTAATTTATATGTCCAGTGGTTTCACTCTTCCCCATTTCTAATACATGACACTTTTATGCACTTGTTTTAATTTCTCATGTCTCCACTCATATATCATGTTTATATAGTTCTGGAACTCTTCACAGTACTTTTGTTTTTTATTTTCCTTAATAATTTTGTATTATCTGCAAACAGATTGTGAACTGCTTACTCCTTCTGTCATATCATATATTATATATACTAAAAACATTATCAATGTTAAAAGTGATCCCTATGATACTTCACTTACTTGATTAAGCATAACTTGTAAAACAAATATTTCCATGTTACAAAATAATATATATCTTCTTTCTTTTAACATATAAATATTAAATATAATGCCTTCACAGTGTTCAAATATTTTCTATTATGATTTTGTTGCCTGTCATCCGTTCAGCTGATGCAATGTTTACATATCACACATATGGCTAGTGCGTCTGCGATTGGTGGCCAGCAAAGAGCCAATCGCAGGCTCCCTCCTACCCAGCATCCAGGTCTACTATGTGAATCTGTGTGGTACACGCACAGACGTATGTACAAACACAGGATTCAGAACTCCTTCACGTATCTGGCCAGACAAACACACACACGAACAAACAAACACTGAACTACGATGAACCTACATTTTACAACTATTTACACCGCCACAACACTACCCCTCTTTACAAAAATAGGCGACCCGCCTATTACTCCATGTCACTGTCACTGTCCTCGACATAGTCGTCCAGCCACGCCGGCTTCTTCCGCGAAATGGCGAGGCGGTGGAAAGGCGATTGCACAACTACATCATCGCCACTTCCACTGTCTCCCCCAGCTGAGGCCAGGGCCACACTCACTACACTGTCCTCCCGGGAGGTAGAGGGTGTCTGGTTTTCCTCACAGTGGTCCCTCTCCACTCCCATGTAAATGGGCTAGGATCAGCGAAGGCCCAGAGGCAGTCGACGTGTACCACCATTGTCTGCCTCCTGGCAACGCCGTTGATTTTGTACGTCACATCCAAGAGAGCCTCCAGTACAGTAAAGGGCCCCTCCCAGGGACTTTGGAGCTTGGGAGCGAGGCCACGCTTCTTGCGAGGATTATGCAGCAACACTTTATCCCCTACGGTGTAGCTGGCGTCACAGGAGCGCTGTTGGTACCACCGGGCCATAGCCTGGCCAGCCACACGAAGGTTCTGGGCCTCATACTGCCGTGTCCTCACCTGGTGGTCTTCCTGTTGCTAGATCCAGCGGTGGACACAGCTCCCGTGCAAACATGCTGCTTGACTGGTGCTATCCTCCGCGGAGCGTGTTTAATGGGTGATGGGTGTGCTTCACCATCCCCGTACGGCCCAAGTCCAAATCGCCCCGGCTGAACACGTCTGCAAACTGGGCCAAGGTGTGCCGCATCCTGTTCACCTGCTCTTCTGACAAGTTGGTTGCACTCCTCTGCGTCAGGTCCTGCAGGTGCTCGGGTGGCGGCTCCCGCAGCGGCTGATTCCTCGCCTCCCCGCAGCTCCACCTGGTGCTCCACCTCTTCACAGGTGCCCAGCTTAGCTCCAGCCAGTAGATTGTGGGCCTTGTTAGAGAAGTTGGCCACCAACATTGTGACCAGCTTCTCCCCATCTCCCACGAGGCTCCTCTCGATTGCTACACCCTCTGCCAGTTGCAGGTCTTCAGCAGGCTCGACCACACCGTCTGCTCCACGCATCGTTCTTTACAGTCGACACTGGATCCTAGCTTCTGTCCTGGGGGCAAGGCGCACTTGCTCAGCAGTGACTACTTCGGCACAGTCGTCTTCAGGAAGCAATGGCACCGCTTCTCAGTGCACCCTTAATGACTTCTTCCCCAGGTCGACACATGCTTCACTCTGTTCCAGGTAATCGAGGCTCAGCAAGCACTCTTCGTCCATATCGGCAACGTACACCAGGAGTTCTTCCTCCACACTACTGATGCCAATATGAGTCTCCACGGGTCCCTTAAGCTGCACGCAGTGTCCCGTGACCCCACGGAGTCGCCGCTGCACGTCTGGTAGCTGTTGAGCAGTCACCACATCAGCCTGCGCCAGTGTCCTCTCAGACCCCGTGTCCACTGTGAGACGGCATGGCTTACCGTCTATGGTGCCCACCACCTGCAAGGCCCTGGCGGTGGTGTAGCAACAGCTTACTGTACCTTGGGCCCTGGCCTTGTCGGCCTGTGTTTGGCCCCTCCGTCCAGCCCACTTGCATTTCCCGCTGGCGCGACTTTCTTGGGCTGTGGGCAGGTGTTGGAGAAGTGGCCTGTCTGACCACAACCCCAACAAGCTGGCTTAAAGGAGTAAGAGCCCAGCTGGTCGAGGGAACACGTTCTTCTCCCCCTCAGGCACCGATTGCGCCTATGTCCTCTCTCGCCGCATTCCCAACAAACACCTCTGAACCCCCCAGAGCTCGACTTACCGGGCTCTGTTGAAGTCTGCACTTGCTCCTTCTGGGCCCTGACGTCGTGGCGAGGCACTGCTGCTACATGTTCACTGCAAGTGACTTGGGTGAAAGCCTCAAACTCCAGAGCCCGGGCCAGTGCCACCTGCAGGTTCCCAGGGTGATCCTGCAGGGCATCTACGAAGTGGTCGCGGGCCAACACGTCCACCATACTCTCCGGTGCAGCTGGGTATGCTCCCCTCACCAGCGAGTCCACATCCTGTGCAAGCTGAGGCAGAGGTTCAGCCTGCTGACGCATCCTCTTCTTCAGACGGGCATGGTACACCTCTGCTTGGTGCTGGTGACCAAAACAGTGCTGCAGGGGCTCCACTATGCACCGATAGGACGCCTGCTGCAACGAGGTGAGGTGGGCCATAATCTCTACTGCAGGGCCATGCAGCGAGGAAACCAGTTGTAAAACTCTCGGCATCATCCCAGCCTTGAGTGTCCGCCAGCATCTCAAACTGGGCTGAGTACGCCTCCCAGGTCACCTTGCCATCGTACTCAGCCAGTTTCCTCCTCCCACCCCTACAAGACACAGCAGGGTTAGAAGCTCAAGGTGAAAGTGGAGGCAAGGGAAGTAGCGCTGAGGCTGAGGCAAGCCACCGGGGCACCTGTGATGGGGATGCAGGTCGGCTTATCTCACTTCACTGAGCCTGTCTTGCTGTAGGGTCAGGAGGTGCTGCTTCCCAACCTCGCATATCGGCTGGTTCCGAGACGACACTGGCTCTCCGCTGCCATCCGTTACCAAGACGCCATCTTGTCCCCTCACCACTGGCCAGACCAGCCCAGCCTCCTCCTGCTGCCGCCCGTTACCGAGACACCATCTTGGCCCCTCACCACTGGCCAGCCCAGCCTCCTCCCGCTGCTGCGCGCCGCTCTCTTGTTCCATTGCCCGGTGCAATGTTGCCACTTCTTCCAAGCAAGCTTTCTTAAAAAGTTGCACCTCGCTCAGCATTTCGCCTTTCACAGCAGCACACTTCTCCTTTGTGTACAGCTGCGCCTCGTACTTCATAGCTGCCAATCTGTGTTGCATGGCGCCCCTGAGCTGTTTGAACTGTGAGTTTAGGCCATGGGCGTGCTCCTCCGTCTTATGTGCCTGTTCCTCTGCTCTACGTGCCTGCTCGTGTGCCTGTTCCACCAACAATGTTCTAATTGTCTCTTGTATGTCTGGTTCCCTCTCGTCCCCACCACTTGGTATCTTGCCACCGCCTGCCGCTAGGTGATGACAAGAAACGCTAGTTGTGGTATTTTCTTTCCTTTACTAAACAAAACACTGGCAAGGTTACACAAAATACACAATTAGAACAAAGTTACACAATTGAGCTACTGCTCCCAAAAGCACAGAACACAGTCTTAACACGACAGTAGTCTCAGCTCACAACGCAGTCACAGAACACGGCACAACAGAACACAGTCTCAGCCCACAACAAAGCACAGTCACAGGCTACACACAACAACAAATAGCACAACACGACCACGACAGCTGTCAATTGTCACAGACAACTATGTTCCAGTTAGGAAGCACTCGTTCTCACTTCTCATTTCCCCTTTCATGGAATTGTTTCAGCATATTGATGTCACATTACTGATTTTGTTTACGTCTCCCTGGTGTCCTGACAAGGCAATTGACATCACTCAATTTTCTCTCTACTTCTCAAGGTCATTAGTATCTTCCTTTAAAAGGGTAATCATGTACAGGAAATAGATTCAGCACCTTATCACCTTGTTGAAATGTTCTCAACCTAGTCTTCTTATCATACCATTCCTTCATGTTACCTTGATCTGATTTAAAATTCTCAGATGCAATCTCTCTAGCTCTCATTGATCTATTCTTGAAATTAGAGACATAGGTTAAAACATTTGGTGGATTCTTACTACCATTCTTTCAACATTCTTAAAAGTCCCCTCACATCATGACCATACACTAATTCTAATGGGATAAACCCAGTCGACTCTTGTACACTGTGCCTCAGTGTGAATAATGCCAAGGGCACTGCTTCATCCCAATCCCATCCTCACAATGCATTGTCAGGGTATTTTTTAGAGTCTGATGAAATTTTTCCACACATCCTTGTGATTGTGGGTGGTATGTACTTGAAAATTGTTGTTTGACATATAAACCCTTTGTTATTTTGTGAAACACACTTGATGTAAAGTTACTCCCTTGATCAAACTATATTATTTCTGGTAAACCTACCCATGAGAAAAATTTCACTAGTTCCATTACATTGTTCTTTGCATGGATACTCCTCAAAGGTATTGCTTCTGGGAACCTTGTTGAAGCAGACATGATTGTCAGTCATGTGTACTGATTTCCTCTCTGATTAAGGTAAAGGAACTACACAATCTATTTAAATTTTCCTGAAAGGTTCATCCACTACAAGAATAGGTTGGAGAGAGACTGGACAAATAATCTGATTTGGCTTAGCCACTCTCTGACACAAAGCACATGTTCTACAAAATTCCACTACATTTCTTTTTACATTTGACTACTAGAAATGAGACAAAATCTTCATCAATGTTTTCCTTACCTAAGTGTCCTGACATACAGTTATTATGAGCTAATTCCATAACCCACATACTCATCAACTAGTTCTCCTTCCCTTCTTGCTTCATTTCACAGTGGCTGTAATCTCTTATCACCATTTTGTGCATTTACTAACCCATCCTTAGGTACATTAAAATCAGGCTAGCACTCAACTTTAAACTCAGTTCCCTTCTCTTTACTCATATCATCATCATTATTATTATCATCAGGAAAATCATCAAACAGTACCTCCAAATTAATATCCTCATCAACAGGCCGAGGGATCCGGGGTGTTGTGAAAGGCTTGGGCTTGCAGGAGGAGGAGGTCCAGGATCTGCAGCCAGAAGACCTTGAAGCTATGACCGATGCCTCTTTTGATACCTTTAATGAAGCAGCTTCCTACATTGAGGGGTAAGATTACACAGAAAAATTTGCATTATTGAAATAGAAAAGTTGGTCTATATATTTCTGTCTATTGTTTCTGACGCTTTGTTCCTTCTTTGGACTGGTATTATTGAACGCCGTGTTTTGTTACCACTTAAAAGATATTTATTGCTGTAATGTTGGTCACTCTGCTAAAATACAAGTTTGGAAAACAATGATTAATTGATTTAAAACTTATGAATATAATGGAAAATTATGTGTGACATATAATGATATATAAAGTGATAAATAAAGTTCAATATTATATGTGTTACCTGGGAATGTTTACAAATGTTGAGTAGTGCAGGAACACTGAAGTCTTCAACAATTTGATAAATAATGATTCATACAAATTATGATATTTCATGTGATGCCAGAACACTTCTAATGTTCTTAGACCCAATAACTAGTACATTACCAAGAAAAATAGTAGATTGAAGCAAAAAATGTGCAAAAGGAAGATGTGCTCCTGGACGGTAAGGAACAACTCAACGCCGCCAACTCAACACCGCCGTCTCAACACCGCTGATTCAACGCCGGGACAACTCACCACCGGGACAACTCAATGCCGGAACAACTCAACGCCGGGACAACTCACCACCGGGACAACTATTTGGATCGTTTAAATGATTCGTAGAAGAAACCAACCGCTGGTGTCAAAACTATTTAGATCGTTTCAAATGATTCGTAGAAGGAATTCGGCTGACAAACCACTGCTGGTGTCAAAACTATTTAGATGGTTTCAAGTGATTCGTAGAAGGAATTCGGCTGACAAACCACCGCTGGTATCAAAACTATTTAGATGGTTTCAAATGATTCGTAGAAGGAATTCGGCTGACAAACCACCGCTGGTGTCAAAACTATTTAGATCGTTTCAAATGATTCGTAGAAAGGATTCTCGATATACCAAGAATTCATAGCTTCATACCGTTATTGGCTTTCTTAGTGTGTACATCTTTTATATTGGTTTTAATACATTTTTTTTTCATCAACCCCAAAAGAGAAATAGAGCGAATTCTTAGTCAAAGAGGAAAAGAAAAATTTATGAGAAAACGTTGCACAAGGAAGATCGGACAAATAACCATGCTGAAGCAGCAAATAGAAGACTGCAAACAGAGCTGAGGATGGAGCACCCCACAATATGGAGATTCATTACGGGGCTGCAGAAGGTGCAAAGAAACCGAGATGCATTTTTCGAGCAGTTAATTGGTTTAATATGAAGGCAGATGATAGAATTCTGCAGATTGTTTCTTTGTTTTCACAATGATCTCCCACTGAATATTTGAGAGAAATTGCATACAATTTTCAGTAAATTTCTAAATTAAAATTTAATTGTTCCTTACTAAATTACTTTTATTCATTTTAAAAAGTTTTAAAATTATCATTAATAAATTACTTTTATTTGTTTTTAAAAAGTCGATGAAAAAGTTTCATAGTTTGCATGCCGTTGAGTTATCCTGGTGGTGAGTTGTCCCGGCGTTGAGTTGTCCCGGCGTTGAGTTGTCCCAGCGTTGAGTCGGTGGTGTTGAGTTGGCGGTGATGAGTCGTCCTGCACCCCTCCTGGACACCTCTTTGTCACTAATAATGCCTTTTTGTACACCAGCACTCTTTCGTTGCGGAAGGGGATGTTTAATAATATGACCGTTACTCGCGTAGAATGGCCAAAAACCCTAATAAATCCAATCTTATCATATTAAATATTTTAATGAAATTGGGAAATGCCAAAAAAAAGAGCATTAGCAAGGGCTACTTTCAACTCTTAGAAACTTTTTTCTTGTGCAGCATTCCAATGAAAATGTAAATCCATTAACGAAGGCCATGGGTGCAACAATTTTTAGTGAAAGGTCGTTAGTGTCCACACAACCAAATAAAAAAACTTACAATATCTATACTCTATGGTTGAAGTATATTTTGATAGCTATTATTTTGTCATTCATGGTGTGAATTCCGTGCCTGTTGACGGAATGGCCCCGAAAAGAAACTTTACTTCTAAGAAATTCACATTTTGTTAGTTTTACTTTGAGACCAAGCTTCTTTAAGGTTGAGGAATGGGGCTTCAAAACTTTTTTATATGCTATTGGAAAACCAGCCTAGGGCAATGAAAAACGTAATAAAAAGAGCCCCACTTGTATTGCCAGTTCCCTAAAGAAAAAAAAGTGATAAAAAAAGGGAGGCCAAATTAGGGTTACAGATGTCTTGATACTCCTGAGTTTAAATCGTAGGAAGGTGGAAATACTGATTCAGGTAGAGAGTTCCAGAGTTTACCAGTAGAAGGGAAGAAAGAGTGAAGATGCTGGTTAACTCTTGAATAAGGGAGGTGGACATAATAGGGATGAGAGCGAGTAGAAAATCTTTTGCTGCAAGGTTGCGGGAGTGGGGTAGGCATGCAGTATTTGTAGGGTGGCAGTAGACACTTGCCGCCTGGTGAAATACTCCAGGAGAGGTACTTACGGGGATGTAGGTGGTGATGCAGACTTAGTGATTCCCCGTGTCCTCTCTTCCCGGTTCCCTTAGTGTCTCACTTACACAAAAGCAGCTGCAGCCTGCTCTCTAAAGACAACTTCTACTACTACTTACATAACACTACATGCACCTTACACTTTTAAACTCTCTTCAACTCAAAATTTAATATAAAGGCCTCACCATGCCCAGCCTCGGAGTCAATGTCACTCTCTAACTAAATTCATCTGTGCCTATCTCACCTAATTCCTCTGACTATGTAAAATTCTTTGACTATTTGACTTCCAAAGTGGAGTACATCCTATCTCACTTTCCTTATGCTGAGATTTCCATTTTAGGGGATTTCAATGTTCACCACCAGCTTTGGCTTTCATCCTCTTTCACTGACCAACCTGGTGAACAAGTTTTCAACTTTGCTATACTCTATGACCTAGAGTAGCTGGTGCAGCTCCCTACCCGTATCCCTAACTGCCTTGGAGACACGCCCAACATTCTTGATCTTTTTCCTAACTTCCAACCCTTTAGCTTACTCTGTCAAACTTTCCTCTCTGTTGGACTCTGATTACAATCTTTTTTCCGTTACCTGCTCCAGTGCGGCCTCAGGACCCGCCTCAGTGGAGGTGCTTCTGGCTAAGTGGGAGGACCTAAAGCAGTACTATTCTGATTTTCCTTGGGATCATTGCTTCCGTTTCAGAGATCCTTCTCTTTGTGACGAGGTGATTATCTCTGGCATGGAGCTATACATTCCTCACACTTTCTCTAATATTTAAACTAAAAAACCTTAGTTTAACTCGGCTTGTTCTCGTGCTTTCAAAGATAGAGAGGCGGCCCACAAGCCATCCATTTGCTGAAACTCATGCCCTTTATATATCTGTCCATATTCATGCCAAATCTATTCTCCAATTTACTAAAAACTCTTTCATCAGTAGAAAATGTCAAAATCTTTCCAATTCTAACTATTCTCCTGATTTCTGACATCTAGCCAATAATATCTCCAACAATTTTGCTTCTGCATCTTTCCCTCCTTTACTTCAACCAGATGGCTCCACAGCTATCTCTTCTTTCTCTAAACTGTACTCTGTATTTAAACCTTTGCTACCAACTCTACTTTGGATAATACTGAGCATATTCCCCTTACTCCTCCAGCCTCTGACTACTTCATCCATAAAATTAAAATTCTTCATATTGACATTTTCCATGCCTTCTCTGGCCTTGATTCTCGGAATGCTTACGGTGATTTTATTGAGAAGATATTGAGGCATCTATCAACCCACAACCTTCTCTCTGATTACCAGTATGATTTCCGGAAATACCGGTCTACTGCTGATCTTCTTGCTTTTCTAACTGAATCTTGGTCATTCCTCTTTTAGGGACTTCCTTGACATGTTGAAAGTCTTCGATAGAATCTGACATAAATTTCTAATATCTAAACTACCCTCCTATGGATTATATCCTTCTCTCTCTATCTTCATATCCAGTTTCCTTTCTGACCATTATATTGCTGCTGTAGTGGACAGTCACTGTTCTTCTCCTAAACCTATCAACAGTGGTGTTCCTCAGGGTTCTGTCCTATTGCCCACACTCTTTCTATTATTCATCAATGATCTCCTAAATCTGACTCAATGCCCTATCCACTCCTATGCAGATGACACCAACTTGCATTTTTCAACGTCGTAAAACAGACCCCCAACCCAACAAGAATTAAGTGATTCAAGGCGAGATACTATAGGACGCCTAACTTCTGATCTTTCACTAGTTTCTGATTGGGGCAGAGCAAACCTGGTTTTGTTCAATGCCTCAAAAACTCAATTTCTACAACTATCTACTCGACATAACCTTCCAGATATCTATCCCCTCTTCTTCAATGACACTCAACTGCCCCTCTTTTCCACATTAAACACACTTGGTCTATCCTTTACTAAAAATCTAAACTGGCAATTTCATATCTCTACTCTTGCTAAATCAGCTTCCAAGAAGTTAGGTGTCCTATAGTGTCTGCGTCCATTTTTCTTTCCCTTTCAGCTGCTTGCTCTGTACAGGGGCCATATCCGTACATTTATGGAGTATGGCTCTCATATCGAGAGGGGTTCAACTCGCACAGTTTTACTAAACAGGGTGGAGTCTAAAGCTTTCAGTCTCATCAACTGTCCTCCTCTAA
The DNA here is from genome assembly GCA_029783475.1 of Metacarcinus magister. NCBI lineage: Eukaryota > Metazoa > Arthropoda > Malacostraca > Decapoda > Cancridae > Metacarcinus > Metacarcinus magister. The sequence continues at coordinate 1,732,992 of JAPQNM010000005.1, forward strand.
CTGATTGTCTTGATTCTTTTAAGTCATTGAGGCAATGTTGCATTTTTATCTCTTTTCTACTGCTATTTTCATGCTGACTGCTCTTCTGAACTTGCTAACTGTATGCCTCCCCCCCTCTCATGACCTCGCTGCACAAGACTTTCTACTTTTTCTCATCCCTATTCTGTCCATATTTCTAATGCAAGAGATATCCAGTATCTTCACTCTTTCATCCTTTACACTGGTAAACTCTGGAATTCTCTTCCTTTGTCTATTTACCCACCTGCCTATGACTTGAACTCTTTCAAAAGAGGAGGTGGTGGCTTAGTGGCTAGTGGTTGGGCATACCAGCTCAGAGTCCTGAGTTTGAGTCTTGGTACTCGCTGGCCACTTTTCTTTGGTAATACCGCCGAGTGGCCAAAGATCACTTACATGCTGCCATAACACTATCCTTGAGCGGACTGCAAAGTAATATGCACAAGGAGCTTCCGTGGATAACATGAGCCTCTCAATAAGAAACAAGACGTCACTTAAAAATCTAACCTGCGCTACTACTAACGGGTGCAGGCTGACCATCTAAGACTTCCATTAAGCCACAGGTTAAGCACAGTCGGCCCCCCAAGGGTGCGGTCAATTGAGTCCGTGCCCTTTGCGCACCCTTGGAAAAACGCACCCTTGAAAGTTAATAACCTATGGGAAATTCACTAATGTATTCCGAGACTCTTAAGACTTATCCTTTTTTCACATAATAACCTCCGAAATACATTGCATCTCTTGGTGTAGCCTTTGGATCGGTGATGGGAAAATTCGGTTTGGCACATTACCCTAAAAATTTTTATTAATTCATCTTATATTTTTTCCTCTGTATTTTTAAAAATTTACCCAGTTTTTGAAATAGCCAAACCATTGGGTTGGCTGGAGTATCATGAGCTGGATTAAAGAACTTTCACTGAATATGTGTCTATATATGAATTTTTTAAAGAGAGAGAGAGAGAGAGAGAGAGAGAGAGAGAGAGAGAGAGAGAGAGAGAGAGAGAGAGAGAGAGAGAGAGAGAGAGAGAGAGAGAGAGAGAGAGAATTATCATGTCAATTTTTTTACAGTGATGCAAGGAGGTATCAAGTTCATTTACGTAAAAAAACTATTCAGCACAAATATTTTAAATATGGTGGACCAATGGAGGAAAATTTGTTGACATGGTCCATGAAGGAGCAGCTGAAGTACTTGCACTCTAGCGATCCAACTCAATGGACTCCTGAAGTCCTCTCAAAGTCCTTTCCCATTTCTCCTGAAGGTGTTGTGGTAGGTATTGAATGAATTTATTGAGTCTTACATATGTTGCTTAATATGAATAAAGAGGTATTTGGTGTGCAATCCAAGTTCTTAAAATCTTCCTCTGAAACTGTCGTGAAGAGCTTAGGAGAAATAGTGTTGCCTTGTCTGACCCCTTTCTGTATTGGAATTTTCTTGCTCACCTTATGTAGCTTTATATTGGCAGGGTTTCTAATCTGGTTGCAAGTCGACAACTTAATTTTTTTTCTTATTTTATGCTATTTGTATCATCTCTATTCATCAATTTGTTTCTTGATTTTATATTTGTCAGGTTTAAGTCTAACACCGCATACTAAAGAACAAACTGGTTTAATATTTGTAAAACATGCAAAAAATACAAAATACACGTGTAAAAATAAAAAAAAAATCTTAGTTGCAAAACATACCATCAATAAATACAAAACATCATATTGATTGATGGTGCTTGGCTGTAGATTATTGAGGTTGTCAGCTGGGGCAGCAGTTGGGTTGACAGAGGAGTTTTTTTTCTCATAAACATCTTAAGCTTTGTCTGAATGGTTATTTTTTTTCTTCTCATCCATAGGCTGGATGAGTGGATACCTGTTTGGTGGCATAAGGACTTTCATGTCGGAATTGAGATCAGCTAGATGAGGTAGATGTCCGGTAGCAGTAAAATTTTGAAAGGAATTGCTCTCCAAAAAATATTCACAAATCTGAGGAATAAAACAAATTCAGAAACCAATGTTCAGACTGTCCTTGTGTCATCCTCGCTTTAGGGTGAGAAAGGAATTAGATGGGCAGTGTGTGCTTGTTTACATTCTTAAACGCATGCAGGTTTTCTGTGGGATGAATTAAGAAAGGTTTCAGCTTAAACTTTGTGATGTTCTCACCAAGCAGCAGAGTCAGCCTATTCTTAAATGCTTTAAATCCAGGTGTGCTTTTGGCTTCTTTGTTGATGTAAGTACATCTTGGCATCTGTTTCCAAAACAATTCCCATTTAGCCACATTAAAAATCTGCTCTGCTAGATACCCCTCATCCGTAATTAGTTAATCCCGATTGTCAACCAACTTATCAGCTGCTTCCTCGTCTGCAATCACTGCTTCTCTAGTGACTTGAACATTATGGACCTTACCTATTTCATTGTGTAGATATTTTATCTTTCTGAGTATTTAGATAGTTGAACTAGGTAAGCAAATTAAGAAATAACCGTAATATTAAAATTTAAATGATTAGTGGGTCCAGCGGGTGACACCCCCGGTTAGGACGTTAGGTATGGTTAAGTTTGATTTATTTTTGGTGTGATCATTTTGCTGAGAAATGGTTATCATATTAATTCAAAACACATCGATATCCATCAGAATAATATAATTTTGTCTTGAAAACATTAATCATCTCTACATAACTAAGAAGGCAGTGATGAGATATTTATAGGAGTATGTCAGTACAAGGTATTTATGTTCATTTATACATCAGAAGTCAAAAATTTCTCATAACACAATGAATTAGTAGTTATCTGCTTACGTTTTGCGTGATGAGTTAACTACTTTATTCAAGCGCATCTTATAGGCTGCCTTGTCTACGTATCCAGCAATACACTGCCTAGGAAACAGCTGATAAAAAATCTGAACTGGTCCTATGTGCACGTGAATGAAGCAAGTGAACAAGAAAAGTTACAGAGCATCCTTACCGGGCCTCACAGGAATGTGCAGGGTTGCCTCCTACCCGCCCGAATAAGGGGTTCACCGGATTCCAACCCTCTCCCCTCGCACACAGCATTCCTTGAAACTGAAAGTTTGATGCGGGCCACAGTTAATTACTTCTAACAACATAACCATCTTTATGTGTAATTTTCACAAACAGCATATAAGTATGCATTGAAAAAATATTCATAAACATGTACGCTATAACCACACCGAAATTCAGATAAAATCCAAAAGATTTAAATTGAAGTGATTTTATATTCTTATTTTGACGTTGTTAATAAGCCGTGCCGAACAGATTAAGAAATTGAAGAGGGCAGCCGCATGAGTAAATGAATATTTCACACAAGTCAATCCATTATGCAATACGGCAATAACCTTGAGGCTCACACCCTCATACCAGTATCACGTTAGGGGCATGTACGAACACTGGTCACTAATACAACAAACAGGCTATCGGAATCTTTTCTTGAATCTTTTGAATCTCTTGACCGTAGTCTTTTCTGGTGTGCTCCTTCAGAGTCTGCAATAGACTTCTAGCCTTTGTCTGCACAATAAAATGACTTCACAGTGTCCCATTTTTAATCTGCTCTTCCATCCAAATATTCGCAATTTCTTCATTTCTTTTATTGTTGTTGGATGCATTTCTTTTAATCTTTCCTCATATGTTAGGCCTTCCAAATCTGGCACCATCTTAGTTGCAATTCTCTGTTTTCTTTTTAATTTCAACACATGATTTTTCTTGTTCGGGAACCATATTACTTCTGCATATCCCAGTTTTGGTCTGATCATTGTAGTTATAATTTTTCTTCATCATATATTTATCTAGTAAGTGAAAAGCCATCCGTATATTTCTTAGCATCCTGAATGTGTCACCAAATATTCTATCTATATGTTTCTCTGGTGATAAATTGTCCTGTAATACTACTCCCAAATCTTTCTCTTCTTTTGCTATTGTTATAATATTTTCTCCTATCTTATGTATGCAGGAGGGTCTCATTGCACTTTCTCATTTATGCAATCCATCCATCCATCACGCACCTTGTGTTATATCTATCACTCTTGAATAATAAGTTTGTGACACATGACCTTCCTGTTCTGAACCCAAATTGTCTATCTGTCATTATTCCTTCTCTTTCTAAGTATTCAGTCCATTGTTTCTTTATGACCTTTTCACATATCGTGCATACTATGCTGGTCAATGACACTGGTTAAGTGGTTCTTCTTTCTTTCTATTTTTGTAAATAGGCATTATATCAGCTCATTGCCATTCATTATGGACTTTTCCTGATTTAATAGAACACTCAATTATGTCATGAATTGGCTCAGCCATTTATTGTCAATACTCCTTTAAGATGTATCCTGATACACCATCTGGTCCTATTGCTTTTCTTTCATCCAGTTCCTTCATCATTTCCTTTATCTTTTCTCTATTTATCCTGATTTCTCACATCTCATTTTTTCTCTTTTCTCCTTATGGCTTTTTAAAAGTCTTTGTTTTATTTTTCCATTAATAAATCTATAAAAAAAAAGCTTTGGTTCTTCTTTGCATTTGTCAATTATATTTTTTTCAGATCTCTTCTCTTCTTCTCTTCTTACTCCTACATATTCATTCCTTTCTAGTTTATATTCTTCTTTCCTTTTCTGAATCAGATTTCTTTTCATTCACCATGCTTCATCTCTTCTCTTTTTAGCTCTTTCACATTTTCTGTTAAACTACTACTTTTTTTTTTTCTTTTTTTTTCCCCCCCCTCTTCTTTTACTTTATAAAATGGAATTTATTCCATGACTCCTTGTTCGTATATCATCAGGAAGAAATCATATATCTCTTGTACGTCCTTTTGTTCCAAATTTTTTGTCCATTCAGTTTCATTGGAAAACTTCTTCATTGTAGTTGAACTGGCGACTTGGTTCGGTGCACACGTTAAATTCGAAGCTGCTGACCTCATCGCTGTGGCTAAGTACCCCTGCTGGATTCACTCCTAGTCTACACCAACTTTTTGCTATCCTTGTTATTTCTGCACTTTAAACATTTTACATAACTTTTTGCTCGTACAGTATATCAGTGAAAAACATTTATTAGAGAGTATTATGCAATTTATGTGTTAAGACTTTGATGTAGCCCTTCCTCAGTTTTCATACAAAATTGTTATTATTTGATCTTATTAATTATTGATTGTTCTCTGTTGTGTTATTTACTCAGTAACTACCAATTATCTCTTGATATATTTTGTATTTTGTTGCTAAAAGCAAAATTGATACGCAAACACTCGCTCAAAAATTTGACCTTGAAGATTGAGACCGGACATTACCTGACCTTTTTTAATCTTAATCCGTCTATCTGTCTGAACCTTTCAAGATCTTAATCCTGGTCTAGACAGACCTCATTATTTCCTCTCAGCGTTAATCTGTCTACCTGCTTCTGACCTGACCTCGGCTTAGTACAATCCTTATACCTGGCTGACCCTTCCAAGATTTTAATCCTTGACAGACCTTATTAATGTCTCCTTTGAAAACGATAATTTGTCTACCTGTTTCTAACCCTTTTGCATTGTTAATCCTTTCTTCCCTTCTACAGTAAACCTACAAAAATTGTTTCCTAAATGTGATGTTTGTGATGGGCGTTTCGCCGCAAATTTCGCCACAAATTTTTTTACCGGTGAAGACACCTATGAAATCCAGGAAATAACCCCAGCTCAACCAAACTTAATTCCTTAAAGCGATTGTGACTTCACTGAGGATACTGTAACTAAGGCACTTGATAAAATTAAAGTAAATAAAACTTCTTTTCCTGATTGTATTGCACCGAGAGTCTTAAAAGAGGCAAAATATAAAATCGGCAAACCTCTTGCAATACTATTCAATAAATCTTTAAATTCTCGAAGATTCCCCAACATTTGGAAATTAGCAAATGTTACCCCTATACAAAAAAAAGGAGATAAATCACTACTGATTAACTACAGACCAATCAGTCTCACATTCGTAGTTGGTAAGTTAGTGGAAACGATAATGCGTGATAAACTACTGACTTTCCTAGAAAAAAATATCATGATTAATAATTCTCAACGTGGTTTCCATAACAAACGCTCTTGCTTAATGAATCTAATTGACTTTTATAATGGTGAATTCAACATTTATGATGAGACAAAAGTGGTAGATATAATTTATCATGACTTTCAAAAAGCGTTTGACAAAGTTCCCAATACACAATTACTAAAAATGTTCAAGTTGCATGACATAGCTGGATAATTCTTAAATGGCTTGAAAACTGGCTTTCCGAGAGAAGACAACGCGTTGTCATAAATGGTAAATCATGTAACTGGCGAGACTTTGTAAGCAGTGTGCCCAAGGGCTCAGTACTTGGTTACATTCTTTTCTAATTTATGTCAATGAATTTGCTAACGATACCAAAATCACAAGTAAAGTAACTACAACCACTGATAAACTAAAATTTCAATCAAACCTTGACACCTTAGTCAGTTGTTCAGAGAAGTGGCAAATGAAATTTAATGTTGATAAATGTAAAGTTTTGCATATCGGTAACAATAATCAATATATTAGATATACAATGAATGGCTCTGAACTTTCCAAGGTTAACCATGAAAAAGACTTAGGGGTAACAATTAGTAACAGCCTCAAACGAGGTAAACATTGTTCAGACGTTGTTAAGAAAGCTATCAAACTGGTCGGTTTCATTGGGAGAACTTTTGAGTATAAATCTGAAAAAGTTATCCTTACACTATATAATGCACATGTATGCCCTCATCTAAAATATTGCATTCAATTTTGGTCACCATACTATAAAAAAGATATTGATAAGCTGGAGAGAATACAAAGGAAAGTTACTAAAATGATTCCAAGATTGCGAAACAAGCCCTACGAAGAACGACTAAAGGATCTGAACTTATTCAGTTTATCCAAATGTAGGCTACAAGGGGACCTGATTGAGGTATTTAACATTTTTTACAGTTTTGATAATATTAACATAAACGACTATGTAACTATCAATCTCACAAGCACTACTCATAACAATGGCTTCAAGATCATTGGTAAGCATTTTAGATAGAATGAAGTGAAGCACTTTTTCGTCAATAGAATCGTGAATATTTAGAATTCTCTCCCAGCACAAATAGTTTACAGTATAACAATTGAATCATTTGAGAAGAAACTTGATAAGCACTTATCATCTGTTCACTAAAGTTGAGTATTTCATTCCTGTATAATTTTTATTTATATATTTTTTTTTTAAGTAATTGCGTAAATTACTCCTGTTGTCTCACTTTCCTATACAAATTCCATGATAGTTTGTCTATGCTACATTGTATCATTTCCTCTTCTGGCCAGCTTCGTCTGGAGGGAGGGGGGTTGGGGGTGGGGAGGAGCCTTATATTTTGCTGTCCTTTTGTCTCTATCAAGTAGTACAGTGCTCCCTCCAATTTTTCGATATTCCAATTTTGCGACTGAGACCAATCTCCATCTCTGCAAGCCCAGGTATAATAAAATGGTCATTTGAATTAATTTTCTTATGGATAATGATCATGTTTATGTTTTTCTGTATTTTTCTTTATTGTAGGATGTATAATTACATGTATTTGTGTACAAACAAGGGCAAAAATATGACTAAAATCACCATAAGGTTAATGATTCCAATTTTGCGAATTCGAATTTTGTGGCCTGCTATGTCAACCAATTTCATGCAAAATTGGAGGGAGCACTAAATATTTAGTAGTAGTGTAGGTACACGGACAGCCTCATTAGGTCCAGTAGGATTATTGCTGTCTTTTTTTCCTTTGTACTCCTTTATAGTATAGTTTGCTTTTGCATAATTTCTTCATTTCGTTTTGTATGATTCCTTCTGTTTGTCTTCCATATTTCCCTTAATCTCAGTTTCCAGGACCACATGGTCTTTCATATCAAAGGGGCATTCATAATTAATATCTTCATCTAGATTTATTCCTTTGGTAAATAATAGGTCCAATCTTGATGGTTTATCTTCTCCTCTAAATCTTGTATAATCAGTTACTCATTGAATCATTGTGTTATTCATCGTTAGTCTCAATAACTTATTCCCCCACGTATTTTCACCACAATTAAACAATCAAAATCTCCCACCAATGTTACTCTTTGACTGCTTTTAATAGTTTTTTCTAAGCTCTCTAGGATGTCTTCTATTATTTCTTCATGTTCTTCTTTGGTCCAATTTTTTGTTTTGTGTTAGTACATATGCAACTACGTACTGTCTTTTGCTTTTCTCCTATTTTGTCTTAATCTGTGCAATTATCAATTCTGCTTTCTCTTTTCCATACTCTATATTTATAACTTTTATCTTAGATTTTATCATTAGTATCACACTTCCTCTTTTTTGTCTTTTCTATCCTTCCTCCATATATTGTAATTAGCATTCTCAATGTTAGTCTGGATGTCCTCACATAGTTTTGTTTCTGCTAGGCATACAATTTCTGGTTTCTTCTCTTTTAAGATAATATGTTAATTCTAGTTTTTTTGCTATTATTCTATCTATGTTAGTATATATTACTTTTATTTTATCACTCCCTTCTGTAACTGCTCCATTCTTTTCTTTCGTACATATGTTGCTTATGTACCATTTCATTATCGTGTTGTCCTATACTCTCTAAAATAAAACTTAGTATTTTCCTCTGTTGCTCTTGCATAATTTTTCTGCTTTGCCTCTTCCTTCAATTCTTAAAAATTTTGTCTTCTTCATTCATACTTTTTTAATGAATATATCTTTATATTCTGTGTCCCTCAGTTGATAAGTCCTAGCTAAGATATCTTCTTTGGCAGTCTGTGCTAATGAGACGGGACAAACACTTAATGCATAGCTCCCACCTTATTACAAGCTAGGTGCTGAAGCTATCAGGATTATTGGCAGGACCAGCTCAGTAGAGTACGTGTGCCCTGGCGGCTGTGTCTATCTGTATTTACCTAGTTGTAGTATACAGGGCCTGAGCTACACTCGTGTGGTCCTGTCTCTGTATCTATATTTGTCCAGTTTTTCCTTTAGTTGATGTACATTCTTTGCCATTATCACCTGTTCCTTCAGTCCATTCCAAGTATCTATACTACTTTGGGGAAAACTAGTTTTTTTTGTATGGTTCAAGAAAAGTTCCAGAAGCAGAGCCCAGAGCTTCTTTGCACCACCTGCTCTGGAGCAGATCTGGCTTCCACAATGGTCAGGTGATCCATCGCAGCTCGGAACTGTGGGGAATGGTAGAGATTTGGTATGCATGGTTGTTGAGGATAAGCATTTAATCTCTTTTTTTGCTCACAGACCCTTCACTTTACATCAATCTTCCATTCATTTTATTTCCACTCTGTTTATCAGTTTCCATTTACTTTTCATTTGTTCAACATGATGAAATGCAATTATCAGTAGGCATATATATATATATATATATATATATATATATATATATATATATATATATATATATATATATATTTAATTTCTTATTGTTTATTCATTTATTTATTAACTTATTCTATTAATTTACTTTTAAATTTATTTATTTATTTTTTTTATTTAAAGGATGGGTACTGCCATTGAACACATCTGTATAATTTGTATGTATTAACACCTGTATTAAAAAAAACTCCACATATTGATCATGGTTTTAGCCAAATTGCTCTGGATATGGGAGGGATTACTGTATGTCCTCACAGATTGGCTTCTGAATTAACAATTAACATTACAGAGGCTACTGAATGGTCATTGGGTGCCCAAGTCAGAGATGGAAAGACAGAAGCATGACCGAGCAGTGGTGGCTCGCTGGAAGAAACATATGAAGGGTCAAATTGGCAGCTTCAGAATTTTAGAGAAGGCCCTCAATAACAAGTAAGTAACTTCAGCTGAAGTTAACTAGGCAAAAAATACAATGATATATTAAGCTATAAAATTTCTTTGAAAACAAAATTTATTTTTTTTTTGCATATGTATCAGTTATCATAATCATATCATAATCATAATAAACTTATAACAATATAGTAACATGATATTAGTCCAAGCTACTCCTTCCTCCCCATTCATGCTCGTCCTCCAATCCTGACAAAACTTTCTGGAAGTATCTCATCCTAGCTCAAGGATAGGAAGAAAATAATTGTTATCACTCAAGTTATCATAACAGGGAAACTATTGCTTAATTTAGGGACAACCTTGCTGTTAATTCTTTGGAGCCTGAAACTTTCTTGAACGGGTTTGTGTATCCTATAGTGTATTATTTTTGCTGCTACTTGAATGCTTTTGTGCAGAATATTTTGATTGGTGCTTGCATGAATAGTTCTGTTTGATAGAAAATCAATGTTGACTATTGGGTAAGTGAAATCTATAGAAGTTACCTGTAACGAATGTTTAGTAAAATTACTACTTCTTTTTAATTTTAGCTACCAAGCTGATCTTTATGGTTGACAAAAAATTATATAGAGATCAGACCTATACAATAGGCTCCCAATTTAACACATTTAAATTCAACAAACTCCTAGTTTCTTATCCATTATTCATTTGATTAATCAGAACGTGATCCAATAGGAAGAACAGGAATATAAGCTAAGAGTGACTGAAGCACTTAACGCTGAATGAGAAAATGTTACTAAAATGCAAATGGTGAGTAGGTTTTTGATTCCATCAGAAATGTTACTAACAGAGGGAATAGGAATGACAGTGGGGAAGAAGTAAGGGAATGTTTGATGGACAAGAAGTTGAGAAAGTGGTGAAGAAAAAGAGAGATGCAATACCAGAAAACACTAGAAAGGAATATACCAGAAAAAAATAGAATTACAAGGAAAAATGA
>JAPQNM010000005.1:1753770-1766499 GCA_029783475.1 Metacarcinus magister
GCTCAGTTCACATGGATATCTTGTAGTGGAAGCATTCCTATTGTGTTTTCCCAGTGTTTTTCTATTAGTTTTGTGCGTATTTTTTGCTATTATTTTATAATAATTACTGTAGTTGTGTTACCATGGGTCCTAAAACTAGTGCAAAGAAAAGTTCTGAGAAAAAGAAAAAGCTAATAACAATAGAAATTAAGAAGGAAATCATTGATAAACATGAGAAAGGAACTCGTGTAGTGGACCTTCCAAACAATAACAATTCTCCTCCTCCTCCACCACTCCATCATCTTCCTCGTGCACTAATCATCCCATCTTTAAGGTAATTTAATTAATATAACCAGTTTATATTATTTCTTTTGTATTCTCTTTGACTGTATTAGGTAAAGATTCGTTTCTTTAACCACTCTCCTTACCTTTATAATGCATTGCAAATTCAACCTAAGATACTTACTTGTTCAGATCACTTCAAACAGCTATACCGATGAAGTACGGAAAAAAAATGTGAATTTTTAATTTTTGGTTGCGTTAGGTTTAGTTACATTTTGTTAGGTTTGGTTGGGTTAGTTTTGGTTAGGCTTATTTAACTGCAGCTCTGGGAAGGTTATGCTAACAAATCAATTTTTTTCGGTAAATTTTTACATCTTCACCAGAATGGCATGTGGCTACTAAAGAAAATGGCGTCTGCACCTTACACAACCCCATACTTTTAGACATAAAAAACATTTGATAGCTTCTAAATTAACATAGTATAAGCCTAACCAAAACTAACCCAACCAAATCTAATAAACGTAACAAAACCTAACCAAACCTAACAAAACAATGTAACCTAAAAAAAAAAAAATTTCTTCTTCTCTGTAATTCAGTGGCATAACTGTTTGAGGTGATCTGAATAAGTTTCTGAGGCTGATTTTGCAGTGAATTATAAAGGTAATGAGATATCGTGTGGTTAAGGTAACTTTGAAAGACTGTTAAATGTAAAGGAAGATAGAGAGGGTAAGATTGTTGCATTTGGAGGGGAAAATGGAGTTAAAGTGTTAGGAGGGTTGAATAACGCAGATCACGAAAGAGGAAGTACAAGGGGCAGTAAAAGAGATGAAAGCAGGGAAAGCTGCATAATTGGATGGATGTGCTGTAGAATTTTTAGAAAGTAGTGGTACAAGTGTGATTGAGTGAGTGGTTAGTAAGATTGTTCAATGTGTGTTTGTGACCAGTATGGTACCAGTTGATTGGATGCGTGCTTGTGTAGTTCTTTTGCATAAAGTCAAAGGCTATAAATACGAATGTACTAGTTTTAATGCTATAAGTCTGTTGAATGTAGTAGGTGAGGGATATGGTACGGTACTGATAAAAAGAATAAGAGAAGGTATAGGAGGTGTTACATGTGAAGAGCATTGTGGCTTTAAAAGAGAGCGAAGCTATGTTGATCAGGTGTTTGCTGTGAGACAGATGTGTAAGTATCTATATGGATAGTGTGGTAAAGGAAGTTAATGCAAGAATGTTAGATAGAGGACTCAGTTTGGTAAATGCTGATAATAGAGAATAAAAGATAAATCAGCTATTGTTTACAAATGATGTGGCTTTAGTGGCAGATTCGGAGGAGGAATTGTGTCAGTTGATAGAAGAATTTGGACGAGTGTGTAGGAGGAATTTGAGATTGAATGTAAATAAAAATAAAGTAATTATGGTAGAAGGATGAATGTTGCATTGAATGGTGAACTGTTTAAGGAAGTGGAAAATTTTAATCCAAGATTACTGTAGACAGAGATGAAGTCAAGGTTCAGTGATGTAGGATAGATGTTGGGAGGAATGAAGAAGGTTTTTTGTTGTACAGCAATATGAATTAATTTAAAAAGAAAGTTGTATGAACAAGTAATTGTGCTCACTGCACTATATGGGGCTGAAATATGGAGTATGGTAGTAGCAGAGAAGAGAAGATTAACCCCTAAACTCTACGTCCCGACAGAAATATCCGTCAGCCAGACCCAAGGGGTTAAATGTAATGGAGATGAGGTGTCTCAGGAGTATGTGTTGAGTAATGTGTATGGACCAAGTGAGAAATGAGGTGCGAAGGAGAACTGGTGTTACTAGAGTTGGATGGTCGAGCGAAGCAGTGTGTGTTAAGGTGGTATAGACTCATGGAGAGAATTGAGGATGACTGGTTGGTGAAGAGAATAGTAGAATCTGATGTAAGTGGTGTGAAGTTGAGAGGAATGGATGGATGGTATGAAAAGAGCATTGAATGAAAGAGGATTGTCTGTGGAACAAAGAAGGAGTATTGTGCGTGATAGAAGTTAATGGAGAGCAGAGGTGAATGTATGAGTGGCCTTAACCCCTCCAGTCAGGGCACTTTGCTCGATTTTGACTTCACACTGCCCTCACTCTCAACCTATATATTGTATTGACATAGAAATTGTTTATTACTTTCCTTCAACTCTTCCTCTTTCCAGTGGTACCATCCCCATGTCTCTATGATGTGTAGTTCTAGAGATATGACAAGTTGAAGCAGACACTGTCTGGGCATGCGGAGAGGCGATTGTTCGTGCGCACGGAGCGGCTGTGGCTTTGTATCCGCCACCTCTCGATATATGACCGTACAATAAAATGCTTGGAACCTCAGTTACAGTGAGAACCTGGGTTGCTTTGAGGAGGGCATCGTGAGCACTGAGGGCTGGAGTTTGGTGTTGAAGTTAGGGGTGGTGCACTGCGCTGGCTGGTGGCGGCCAGGGCTTGGGACACGCGCAAATCACGTTCACGTGAATCAGCCATTGCTAGGGTCAAGCAGGAACTGAAAGGTGAGCGGAATGTGGGCATGATAGCACGCACTACCCCGCTGCATAGCGAAATCCGCTCGAGGTAGCCCTATTTAGCTAAAAAGTAGCTATGACGGATATATCTGTCACCCAGACCCTAGGGGTTAAGGGGAGTGTCATGCTAATTTCCGAAAAAAAAATCAAAATGTTAAAAAAAAATTCTCATACCTAGTTGAACACTTGAGCAAACTTGTGACAAAGTATTATAAGGCCGGGAGTAGACGAGCAACTCTGTGGTGCCACAGCGTCGTGTCGGTGTGGCTTCCCATAGGTTTGCATTGTTTAGATGCAAAGCCACGCACACAACCGTCTGTGGCTGTGGACTGTGATGGGCTGTCGCTGATCCCCGCCACAGCGTGACTTTGTGTTGAGGACTGTGGCTGACCTAGGGGCACGTGGCTTCACTGACATCTGACAGACTGCCTGGCAATCACATCCCAAAAGTTGGTGAAGCAACAAGTCACATTTTTCTATTCGCCACATTACAAACTAGGGATTACTGTATTAGGATTACAAAATTACGATTACAGTAGGATTACAATAGGCCACATGGAGCGTGGCGCAGTGGTGTGGCTCTTCCCATACATATGGGCGACTCTGTGGCGTAACTCAGTCAAGACACAGCCATTTAAACACGTTTCAGTGTGGCACCACAGTGTTGTGGACACAAAATCGCTCGTCTGCTCCAGGCCAAAAAAAAGAAGAAAAAAAATGAAAGCGTTATGGCTGATTTTCTGCCCCCCCCCCTCGTTCATCAGTCGTGTCAAGCTATATGCATAGGTAGATGCATACATCTTGATTTTTTTTCAAAAACATTTTCCGTAAAGAAAATTTGTATTATGTTCACTTATAAGCAAACTGGCAGAGGATTGGTGTTACTGCTCGTCTCTCGGCCTTCCACCATTCCTGTTCCCTCCAGACCCTTTATTCAGCACAGGATTGATCTACTTCATGCTCCCTACCTCCTCCACCACCATGCTGAGGACATCAAGGCATGAAGTGGCTCAGAGAGAGAGAATGCTGGCTGTAGTTCAGCAAACTCTCCATGCGCACCTGCCACCTACCACCCTCCCGCCACCGCCACTGATGTAGACCTACTACAGAGCTGCTTGAAATGGTTCACTCAAAACCCTTATGAGTTAATTCACTTGAAGTTGTGGTGTAAAATTTTGCTGGCCCATATAGAGTAACCTTTGTGTCCAGGGTTACTACAGTGGAACACCACTTTGGCAGTGAAGCCGATCTCATGACTCATGTTTGGGATCAACCCTGCAAATCAGAGAGAATATACAGAGAGTGTGGCTACAAGAGGAAACAAATAAACCAGCATCTTCTCAGACTCACTGAGCCTTGAGGTTTAAAGGTCACAGCTTTTTAAATCGCTCGCCTTTAAATCTTGATATTGAAAAAACAATTTTTTTTAGTTTTTCTTTAATAACGTCGCCACTATTGCACTGAATTCGATAAACAATATATCATTGGAAAGAAGAACGAAAATTTGGTAATGATTTTTTTTTTCCCAATTATGGTAAATAATTGAAAAAAAAATTACAAATACCTTCACAAAAAACAAAAAATGAAGAAAAAATGTTCACACTTAAGAATGAAATTCTAAATTCTTAAAAAATCAATCTTTTGGCTATTTTGTAATGCATATATGGTAATTTTTGCATCGGTGCAAGACATTGGATAAGAAAGTTATTAAGAGTTAAATTTTGCAATTTTTTTTCAGTTACGTATCAATCAATGGATCTGAAAATGAGTGAGGGTTATTTTGACATAAACATACTTTTGACAAAAAAAGAAATGACAAATTACTGATCAATAAGAAATGATGTGATGCTCCTCTTAAGACCCTTTGAGGAGGTTCTTGTGCCTCTGGTGTGACCCTTGGATCATATCAGATGGTGGGAGGGAGAAGTCATCAGTTAGATATGAATTGGCAAGGCTAAACCTTAAACCTTGGGACCCTGTTGTGGATAATACCCCTGCCCTCACCACATTTGCATGACTGAGCTGAAGCGCTGTGTTTGAGTGAGGTGTATTTCTCTTCTGTGGGGGCCTAGGGGCTAAGTAAAAGCAGTGTATATGTATGTTTGGATAAGTGTGTGTATGTGTGCTTTATCTTGGCTACCACCCTTTAGGGTTAACATCCTGGTATATAGATAAAGATAATTGGACTTCTCCTAAATCATCATGGTCTTACATATAATTCTACAATTGTATTTTGTCTGGGATTTTGATTTAGGAATCAATGCACTTTTAAGATTTCAAGCACATTTTCCCACATTGATTCTGCCAATCTCTTAATATGTATATATCCTTGATTCATCTCCAGGTTCGTCCCTGAGAACCTGCCATTTCCAGTAATGGGCATGAAGGATGTACTCAGCAGGCTTGAAGGTCTACATTTTGATGGAGAACAACCCTATGGTAAGCTTCATAGTTAATATATTGATCTCTTCCTGAACTTGTTCTGTGTATTAAAAAGTAGTATATAATAAGACAACTTCTTCTACTACCTACATAACATTACTACACCGCTACACTGCTTGTCACCAGAACCTGTAAAGAAGACTGTAGGAAGAAAAAAATCAAGGGGTGGAGGTCCAGTTAACATTATAGGTGTCTTGACACTCTTTTGAAAGAGTTTAAGTCATAGGCAGGTGGAAAAACAGACAAAGGAAGAGAGTTCCAGAGTTTACCAGTATAAAGGATGAAAGAGTGAAGATACTGGTTAATTCTTGTATTAGAAAGATGGACAGAATAAGGGTGGGAAGAAGTAGAAAGTCTTCTGCAGCGAGGCCACGTGAGGGGTGGAGGCATGCAGTTAGCAAGTTCAGAAGAGCAGTCAGCATGAAAATAGCGGTAGAAAATAGATAAAGATGCAATATTGCGTTGGTTACTTAAAGAATCAAGACAGTAAGTTAGAGGAGGAGAGTTGATGAGACGAAAAGCTTTAGACTCCACCCTGTTTAGTAAAACTGTGTGAGTTGAACCTCCCCAGACATGAGAACCATAATCCATACTCCTTATGCTGAGATCTCTATTTTAGGGGATTTCAATGTTCACCACCAGCTTTGGCTTTCATCTTCTTTCACTGACCAACCTGATGAACAAACCTTCAACTTTGCTATCCTTCATGACCTAGAGCAGCTAGTGCAGTTCCCTACCCGTATCCCTGACCGCCTTGGAGACACGCCCAACATTCTTGATCTTTTCCTAACTTCCAACCCTTCAGCTTACTCTGTTAAACTTTCCTCTCCGTTGGGCTCCTCCGATCACAATCTTATTTCCGTTACCTGTCCTATCACTCCAGTGCAGCCTCAGGACCCGCCTAAGCAGAGGTGCTTCTGGCATTTCAACTCTGCTAAGTGGGAAGACCTGAGGCAGTACTATTCTGATTTTCCTTGGGATGATTATTGCTACCATGTCAGAGATCCTTCTCTGTGTGCCGAGCGCATAACAGAGGTGATTATCTCTGGCATGGAGCTATACATTCCTCATACTTTCTCTAATACTAAAGCTAAAGAGCCCTGGTTTAACTCTGCTTGTTCTCGTGCTGTCAATGATAGAGAGGCGGCTCACAAACGGTACCGTAGCCATCCATCTGCTGAAACTCATGCCCTATATATTTTTGCCCGTAATCATGCCAAATCTATTCTCCAACTTACTAAAAACTCTTTCATCAATAGAAAATGTCAAAATCTTTCCAACTCTAACTCTTCTCGTGATTTCTGGCATCTAGCCAATAATATCTCTAACAATTTTACTTCTTCAACTTTCACTCCTTTACTTCAACCAGATGGCCCCACAGCTGTCTCTTCTTTCTCTAAAGCTGAACTCTTCACTCAAACCTTTGCTACCAACTCTACTTTGGATGATACTGGGCATATTCCTCCTACTCCTCCACCCTCTGACTACTTCATCCCTAAAATTAGAATTCTTTATTATGACGTTTTCCAGGCCCTCTCTGGCCTTGATTCTCGGAAGGCTTACGGTCCGGATGGAGTCCCTCCTGTTGTTCTCAAAAACTGTGCTTCCGAACTCGCTCACTGCCTGGTCAAACTCTTTCGTCTGTGTCTCTCTACTTCTACCTATCCTTGCTGGAAGTTTGCTCACATTCAACCTGTCCCTAAAAAGGGTAACCGCTCTAATCCTTCTAACTACCGCCCTATAGCTTTGATTTCCTGCCTTTCTAAAGCCTTTGAATATGTCCTTAACAAGAAGATAATGAGGCATCTATCAGCTCACAACCTTCTCTCTGATTGCCAGTATGGTTTCCGTAAAGGCCGATCTACCGGTGATCTTCTTGCTTTCCTAACTGAATCTTGGTCATCCTCTTTTAGGGACTTCGGTGAAACCTTTGCTGTCGGCCTTGACATATCGAAAGCCTTCGATAGAGTCTGGCATAAATCTTTAATTTCTAAACTACCCTCCTACGGATTCTATCCTTCTCTCTGTACCTTCATCTCTAGTTTCCTTTCTGACCGGTCTATTGCTGCTGTAGTGGACGGTCATTGTTCTTCTCCTAAAACTATCAACAGTGGTGTTCCTCAGGGTTCTGTCCTATCACCCACTCTCTTTCTATTATTCATCAATGATCTCCTAAATCTGACTCAATGCCCTATCCACTCCTATGCTGATGACACCACCTTGCATTTTTCAACGTCGTACAACAGACGCCCAACCCAACAAGAATGAAATGACTCAAGACGAGATGCTATAGGACGTTTAACTTCTGATCTTTCACTTGTTTCTGATTGGGGCAGAGCAAACCTAGTTTTGTTCAATGCCTCAAAAACTCAATTTCTACAACTATCTACTCGACATAACCTTCCAGATAACTATCCCCTCTTCTTCAATGACACTCAACTTCCCCTCTCCACCACATTAAACACACTCGGTCTATCCTTTGCTAAAAATCTAAACTGGCAATTTCATATCTCTACTCTTGCTAAATCAGCTTCCAAGAAGTTAGGTGTCCTATGGCGTCTGCGTCCATTTTTCTCTCCCTCTCAGCTGCTTGCTCTGTACAGGGGCCTTATCCGCCCATATTTGGAGTATGGCTCACATGTCTGGGGTGGCTCAACTCACACAGCTCTTTTAAACAGGGTGGAGTCTAAAGCTTTTCGTCTCATCAACTCTCCTCCTCTAACTGACTTTCTTGATTCTTTAAGTCACCGCCGCAATGTTGCATCTTTATCTATCTTTTACCGCTATTTTCATGCTGACTGCTCTTCTGAACTTGCTAACTGCATGCCTTCCCCCCTCCCGCGGCCTCGCTGCACAAGACTTTCTACTTCTTCTCATCCTTATTCTGTCCATCTTCCTAATGCAAGAGTTAACCAGTATCTTCACTCTTTCATCCCTTACACTGGTAAACTCTGGA
The DNA here is from genome assembly GCA_029783475.1 of Metacarcinus magister. Lineage (NCBI taxonomy): Eukaryota > Metazoa > Arthropoda > Malacostraca > Decapoda > Cancridae > Metacarcinus > Metacarcinus magister. Next base: position 1,761,967 of record JAPQNM010000005.1, read on the forward strand.
ACTCTCTTCCTTTGTCTGTTTTTCCACCTGCCTATGACTTGAACTCTTTCAAGAGAGGAGTGTCAAGACACCTCTAATGTTAACTGGATCTCCACCCCTTGCTTCTATTCTCCTACTGTCCTCTTTACAGGGTCTGGCGACAAGCGGGATCTTTTTTTTTACTTATTTCTGTTTTCCCTTAGCCATTACCCTTTTAATATTAAAAAAAAAAAAAAAAAAAAAAAAAAAAATACATGGGCAGATAAGGCCACTGTACAGAGCAAGCATCTGGGAGGGAGAGAAAAATGGACGCAGTTGCAATAAGACATCTAACTTCTTGCTGGAGATATTATTGGCTAGATGCCAGAAATCACGAGAAAAGTTAAATTTTGAAAGACTGACATTTTCTATTGATGAAAGAGTTTTTAGTAAGCTGAAGAATAGATTTGGCATGATTCCGGGCAGAAATATATAGGGCATGAGTTTCAGCAGATGGATGACTACAATACTGTTTGTGAGCCGCCTCTATCTTTAACAGCACGAGAACAAACAGTTAAACCAAGGCTTTTTAGTTTTAGAATTAGAGAAAGTATGAGGAATGTATAACTCCATGCCAGAGATAACCACCTCTGTTATGCACTCTTCACAAAGAGAAGGATCTCTGACATGGAAGCAATAATCATCCCTAGGAAAATCAGAATTATACTGCCTTAGGTCCTCCCATTTAGCAGAGTTGAAATGCCAGAAGCACCTCCGCTTAGGCAGGTCCTGAGGCTGCACTGGAGTGATGGAACAGGTAACGGAAATAAGATTGTGATTGGAGGAGCCCAACGGAGAGGAAAGTTTAACAGATTAAGCTGAAGGGTTGGAAGTTAGGAAAAGATCAAGAATGTTGGGCGTGTCTTCAAGGCAGTCAGGGATACGGGTAAGGAACTGCACCAGCTGCTCTAGGTCATGAAGGATAGCAAAGTTAGAGGTTTGTTCATCAGGTTGGTCAGTGAAAGAAGATGAAAGCCAAAGCTGGTGGTGAACATTGAAATCCCCTTAAATGGAGATCTCAGCATAAGGAAAGTGAGATCGGATGTACTCCACTTTGGAAGTCAAATAGTCAAAGAATTTTACATAGTCAGAGGAATTAGGTGAGAGATATACAGCACAGATGTATTTAGTTAGAGAGTGACATTGAAGTCTTAGCCAGATGGTAGAAAATTCTGAAGATTCAAGATTGTGGCCACGAGAGCAAGTAATGTTGTTACACACATATGCTCAACAACCAGCTTTGGATTGAAAATGAGGATAGAGAATGTAGGAGGGAACAGAGAAGGGGCTGCTGTCAGTAGTCACAGACAACTGTGTTTCAGTTAAGAAGAGAAGATGATGCTTACTGGAGGAGAGATGGTGTTCCACAGATTGGAAATTAGATCTAAGGCCACGAATGTTGCAGAAATTGAGAGTAAAAGTATTAGAGGAAGTGTCAAGACATCTAAGGTCGTCAGCAGAGGGGCAGTCCGACCTGGGGACATTTGTGGTCCCCTCCCCAGATGGGGACTTCGAGGCTGGGTGTTGTGAAGCCATTTATAAAATTTTGAGTTCAAGAGAGTGTAAAAGTGTAAGGTGTGCATAATGTTATGTAGATAGTAGTAGAAGTTTTCTTTAGAGGGCAGGCTGCAGCTGCTCTCTTGTGTAAATGAGACATTAAGGGAACCGGGAAGAGAGAACACGGGGAATCACTCAGTCTGCAGCACCACCTACATCCCCGTAAGTACTTCTGGAGTATTCCACCGGGCGGCAGGTGAACATGGTACTTTCACTTACACATGTGTGATGATCCCTTGGGCTGAATTACGACTCAATTACGACGTTATTCGACCGTCGCATAACGTCGTAATAGAGTCGTAATTCAGTCGTAGTGAACCCCAACCAATCTTTAAAGTATGGCCAAGATGTATTACGACGTTACAAGACAAATCCCGATGGGCGTAAATCAATCTGGAATTGCAAATGATGTCATTATGACTGATTAAGACATGTCGTGGAAACGTGTCGGGACCCTTGCCCAGGTATATAATCCGAGGGAGGACACACCTCCAGCATCTCTAATTCATTATCTCTCAATAATAAAGTAGGGCTGCTTCCTGCGGCAAGGACATATGCAGGAAGGCTAGGCTCAGATGTAGGGGTGGGAAGACTAGGCTCAGATGTAAGGGTGGCAGGTGGTGGCATGGGTGATGATGTAGCAGGGCTTGGAGCATCCTCCTCCTGACGAGGGAAATCAGTCCTGCTTTTCTTTGCCCCAGCTTTCTTGTCCTTCCTTTCCTTCACCATCTTGAAGCGAAGTGTATGTATCTTGATATAATAGCAAAAATAGTGACGAAGACGGTGATGGTGGACAAGTGCTTGGAGAAGTGCTCGCTGTGTGGGACTAGAGTAGACTGGCTGGGCCGACTATATACACTGGAACCTTGCATTACGAGTTTAATTTGTTCCATGACCAAGCTCGTTTTACGATTTGTTCGTTTTGCAAATCAATTTTCCCCATTGAAATTAATTGAAATACAATTAATCCGTTCCAAGTCCCAAAAACCACCCTACAAAAATTTTGTTTATGTTTTTTAAAACAGAAAATATAATACAGGGTAAAGATTCGTTTCCTTAACCCCTCAATATCTTCTTACCTTTATAATCCACTGCAAATTCAACCTCAGAAACTTATTCAGATCACCTCAAACAATTATGCCGCTGAATTACAGAAAAGAATACATTTTTTTTTTTTTTTTTTTTTTTTTTTTTTAGGTTACGTTAGGTTTGGTTAGGTTAGGTTAGGTTAGGTATCGTTCCGCTTAGTTAGGTTTGGTTAGGTTAGTTTTGGTTAGGCTTATGCAATGTTAATTTAGAAGCTATCAAATGTTTTCTATGACTAAAAGTAAGGTGTTGTGTGAGGTGCAGACACTATTTTCTTTGATAGCCACACGCCATTCTAGTGAACATGTAAAAATTAAGCGAAAAAAAAATTGCTTTGTTGGCATAATCTTCCAAGAGCTGCAGTTAAATAAACCTAACCAAAACTAAACCTACCAAACCTAACTAAACCTAACTATATACCTAACGTAACCAAATTCATCGGCATATCTGTTTGGTGTGATCTGAACAAGTAATTTGCAGTGCATTATAGAGGTAAGGACTTTTCTTTGCACTAATTTTAGGACCCATGGTAACACAACTACAGTAATTATTATAAAATAATAACAAAAATGTGAACAAAACTAAAAGAAAAACACTGGGAAAATACAATAGTGATGCTTCCACAACAAGATATCCACGTGAACTGAGCCAGTGGTTCTCACGCTTGTCGGGAGAGTGTGTGTGAGCCTAGCGGTCACTGTATGAACCTCGCTCGTAATGCAGGTTTTTACTCGTAAAACAAGACAAAAATTTGGCCGAGCGTTCTACAAATTACTCGTTATATGGTACACTTTTAATGCAAGGTTACACGACATTTTGCATCTCGATGGTCGGAAGCGGGTCGTAATTCACTACCCGATGCAACAATTTCAAACGTCACTGTCCGTCGCAGTTCAAAATCATGAATGTGTGACCCCAGCCTAAGTTTTTCATATTTGGATTTTATTTTATTATTAGGTATTTATTTTTCATACCGTTGCCTTTTGTACCCACTAGGGTGTGATATACACCATTTCAAGTCTGTTATAGCAGGCATCTCACCCGCAGACACACACACATACACAGTCTGTAAGACGTGTGAAATATATGAAAAAAGGATCAATAAATATATATATATATATATATATATATATATATATATATATATATATATATATATATATATATATATATATATATATATATATATATAACAACTACCATGAACGCTACAGGGTGAGAATGGAGTGACATTACAGGGGGACAAGGAGCTGCCTCGTGTAGATTATTAACTGGCCATTTGCACTCTCCTCATTTCCTATGTTTTTATGTTCTTATATATATATATATATATATATATATATATATATATATATATATATATATATGTATATGTATATGTATATGTATATATATATGTATATATATATATATATATATACATATATATATATATATATATATATATATATATATATATATACATATATATATATATATATATATATATATATATATATATATATATATATATTGTATATATATATATATATATATATATACATATATATATATATATATATATATATATATATATATATTAATTTTATCTTTTACCCATGGCGCCGGTAGATTTCAGGGAGACCTTAGATGGTTGGTCTCCGCCCGTTAGTAGCGCGGGTTAGATTTTTTAAAGTGACGCCTTGATTCTTCTTATTGATAGGCTCATGCTGCCAGCGGAAGCTCCTCGCGCATATAACGTTGCAGTCCCGGCGAGGATGGTGTTATGGCAGCATGTGGGTGATCTTAGGGCACTCGGCGGTAGTAACGAAGAAAAGTGGCCAGCCCGTGCCGAGGCTCGAACGCGGGACCCTGAGCTGGTATGTGTATATA
>JAPQNM010000005.1:1766599-1769099 GCA_029783475.1 Metacarcinus magister
TACATCGCCCATTATGACAATATATATTTATGTGTGTAATTATATATATATATATATATATATATATATATATATATATATATATATATATAATTACACACATAAATATATATTGTCATAATGGGCGATGTATTATTTGGTGTTGTTCGTTTATCTTCTGTGTCGGTGGCGGGTCGTCTGTGTGTGGCGCGCGGGTCCCATGTGTTGCCCCCCCGCAACTGCCTGTCTCCCCCGCCCTTCCACGATGACTTCTTTATTACATTCTTTATTACATCTTGGGAAGCCCACTACTGTTTATTTCCGCCTTCTAAACAGGAGGGGATGTTTTTTTGACAGGGTATAAGAAGCTGGGCTTGATGTTCCATTCCTTGTGGCATGACGACATTATTGTATGTATAATATGTCACTTGGCATCTGTCAGGCGGGTCGGACCAGGGGTGGTGTGTAACGGTTGCTTGGGCAGACAGACACGCTTAGAGGTTTGAGCTGAGTAGACGTGCGAAGGGGGAGTGGAGAGATTTCCTTATTTCATCTGTGTTTTATTTGCTCTCTCCAGTGGCTCGCCTTTCTCTCAAGTATTAAGATGGTTAGGTATTGTAGGAGGAGGTGCTGACATGAGAGGAATGGTAAGGGATCTCAAATAACGTAAAATTACACCTGCCTTGGTTGGTTTGTTTTGAGTTCTAGCTACATTCCTCTCGCACTCCTAATATCCCCATAAGAATATTCTATGAGCTAGGGACTTAGTAGACTCCTCGTTTAGTGTCTCCGAGGAAGTATTGTATCATTTTTGTGGTAAGAGAACTCAGGGTTCTGCCTCCCCCCGGTGTGACTTAGGGGAGAGGACTTTTGTATGTTATTGCGAGAGCATTGTAGATGCTGGTACAATTGTTATTGTTCCTATTGTTGAACTATTGTAACATGCTACCCTGAGGAGGCAGTTTACCTCAGAGAGGATTATCACTTTTGTATTAGAGTTCAGTGAGAGTACATTCTTTTCTCCCCCCTCTCCACGATTCAAGTTGGGACGTGGTTAGGTCGTCTGGGGAGACTAAGAGCTCTCATTGAATTCAGGGAGTTTATATTCCTGGGCTGGACAGTGGGTGGATGCCTACGCTAAGGGTGGAATGTCCCCCAGGGGTATAACCCCGCCCTAGGTTAGCCACATGTGTTAGGGACAGTAATCTCGCGAACGTACGTACTTATCCTTCCCAGCTAGCATATCTGAGCTTGGGTGTGTTAACTGTTGCGCAACGGCATGTAGTGGCCAGTAGGCGGAGTGGCGACCTCTGTGTGAAGCCTAGTGGTTAGGCTTTGTGGCCCTGAACACCTTGAGGGGGTGTTATCTTGGTGTTTCACGGTTAATACCTAGTTGCTTGAGACCCTAGGGGGGTAGTACCGGGAGGGTGTGTATAGCCACGGTACTACCAATGCATTCCGCACTCTTTGTACACCCTTGAATGTTAATAAGCTATGGGAAATTCACTAATGTATTCTGGGACTCTGAGATTTATCCTTTTTTCGCCCAATAACTCCCGAAATACATGATATAATAAAAAAATATAAAGTGCATATACATATGTGATTAAATATGATAGATAATAGATAGATACTGTACTGGCGGGAGCCAGTACAGTACAGGAGAGAGAGAGAGAGAGAGAGAGAGAGAGAGAGAGAGAGAGAGAGAGAGAGAGAGAGAGAGAAGAGAGAGAGAGAGAGAGAGAGAGAGAGAGAGAGAGAGAGAGAGAGAGCTGACGTCATCACAACATAGCCGCTCGACAAAAGCGGAGGAGGACGAGAAGGAGGAGGAGGAGGAGGAATCCCACAGCTGAAGTTTTAGGATGTTGAGTTCTTTAAAGGTGATAGTAGAAGAGAGAGAGAGAGAGAGAGAGAGAGAGAGAGAGAGAGAGAGAGAGAGAGAGAGAGAGAGAGAGAGAGAGAGAGAGAGAGAGAGAGAGAGAGAGAGAGAGAGAGAGAGAGAGAGAGAAAGAGCTGTCATCATCACAACATGGCCGCTTGACAAAAGCGCAGGTGGAAGAGGAGGAGGAATCCCACATCTGAAGCTTTAGGATGTTGAGTTCTTTAAAGGAGATGGAAGGAGGGAGAGAAAGACGAATGGTGGGAAAAGAGAGAGAGAGAGAGAGAGAGAGAGAGAGAGAGAGAGAGAGAGAGAGAGAGAGAGAGAGAGAGAGAGAGAGAGACCTAAAGTCATCACAACACGGCCGCTGGACAAAAGCATATAAAGTTCCGTCACCGCACGCTTTGAATTTTTCGCACCCTTTGTATATAAGTGCCGCACTGGTACTGCCCGCACTCTTGGAATTTCGCACCCTTTGAACGCGCACCCTTGGGGGGCCGACTGTATATATATATATATATATATATATATATATATATATATATATATATATATATATTTATATATATGAAGTCTTTGCTATACGATAGTTCGGTTTATGTTCGCAGATACGATATTAGCCAATTAGTACCCTTTTTTCAA
>JAPQNM010000005.1:1774099-1799099 GCA_029783475.1 Metacarcinus magister
CCACCAATAATTTGATTAGTATCTCTGGTCCACCACAATATGAAGGCTCATATTCAAGGATTACTGGTGGTGATGGAACAGTGGAAAGGCGTTTACCTTCAAAAAAGAGACACAAATTGATGACATTCACTGAATTCATGAAGAAAAAATCATAACATGTATGGATGCTTATAGTTATAAGTGAAATAATGACAATTATACTTGGGTTTATGTCCTTATATTTAAAATAGTGTGAATTATTCTAACAATGTTTAGTGAAATAACAGCTTTTCATATGCTGTGGAATAATTGTCTTGTCTTATTATTATGTTGATGGTTGTAATTTTTGAATACAGATTTTGTATACTTGTTATGGTGTGTAGCTTACTTGAATTAATTTTTCTCAATTGTTTCATGTAGTATATAGGTATGTGTGTCTGTTTGTCTATATGTAGTTGCCGGTATGGTTTTCATGTCTGGGGGGTTCAACTCACACAGCTCTATTAAACAGGGTGGAGTCTAAAGCTTTTCGTCTCATCACCTCTCCTCCTCTAACTCACTGTCTTGATTTTTTAAGTCACCGATGCAATGTTGCATCCTTATCTCTTTTCTACCACCATTTTCATACTGACTGCTCTTCTGAATTTGCTAACTGCATGCCTCCACCCCTCCCACGGCCTCGCTACACAAAACTTTCTACTTCTTCTCATCCCTATTCTGTCCATCTTTCTAATGCAAGAGTTAACCAGTATATTCACTCTTTCATCCCTCTAGAACTCTCTTCTTTCGTCTGTTTTTCCACCTGCCTAAGACTCAAATTCTTTCAAAAGAGGAGTGTTAAGACACCTCTAATGTTAACTGGACCTGCATTCCTTGCTTCTATTTTTGCTACTGTCCTCTTTACAGAGTCTGGCGACAAGCCGGATTTATTTTACATATTTTTATTGTCCCTTAGCTAGTACCCTTGTAAAGTTTAAAACCCGTAACATCAACGAATCTTCCACGGGGAGTCTTATATTAAATAAATACTACTAATTGTATTATATAACCTGAGAATAACCTTAGTAGAACAGACTTTCATATGTAATTATTATTTCACACACACACACACACACATATATATATATATATATATATATATATATATATATATATATAAATATATATATATATATATATATATATATATATATATATATATATATATATATATATGTATATATATATATATATATATATATATATATATATATATATATATATATACACACACTCACACATATATATATATATATATGTATATATATATATATATATATATATATATATGTATATATATATATATATATATATATATATATATATATATATATATATATATATATATATATATATATATATATATATACACACACACACACACATATATATATATTGGTTAAAACCATCAATAATTATATATATATATATATATATATATATATATATATATATATATATATATATATATATATATAATTATTGGTGGTTTTAACCAATGACTATAAGAGAGAATGAGGAAAGCAGTCTTTTCCACCAATAGAAAATCACATCCCAAAATACGAACTGGAACCTCTGAAAGCGCCATCTATATTTCGCTTAGACTACTATATTTTAGGGATAGCTTATCTAATTTATTTCATCAAGTAAATATTTAATGCCTCTTAATTAGTAACTTGGTTTAATAAACCACTTGAATTATATGTTGTGAAAATAACAACTTTAAAATAACTTGTGCATTAACTCCATTGGGCCATTTAGCTACTTGTTGTCCACGTTTATACCTGTTTCACATCAATTTGTTCTGAATTATAAATGATTCACGACAGGAATATAAATATAATCCCATTAAAATGCTCATACTTTTATTTGAGAAACAATTTGGTTATAGCTGTAACATACATCAATCAAGGAAATACATGCAATAACATGCAATACAGCATAAGCAATAAAAACACATAAATGAACAATCAACGCAACCAAGCAGAGGAATACCATGCATGAGAATACACTACCAATAAAGAACATTACGTGTATGCAATAACATAATCACAACTGTACCATCACGTGCAGGAGACACTGCAGCATCACGTGCAGCATCACATGCATGAAACACTGCAGCATCACATGCATGAGACGCTGCAGCATCACATGCATGAGACGCTGCAGCATCACATGCATGAAACACTGCAGCATCACATGCATGAGACGCTGCAGCATCACATGCATGAGACACTGCAGCATCACATGCATGAAACACTGCAGCATCACATGCATGAGACGCTGCAGCATCACATGCATGAAACACTGCAGCATCACATGCATGAGACGCTGCAGCATCACATGCATGAAACACTGCAGCATCACATGCATGAAACACTGCAGCATCACATGTATGAGACACTGCAGCATCACATGCATGAGACGCTGCAGCATCACATGCATGAAACACTGCAGCATCACATGCATGAGACGCTGCAGCATCACATGCATGAGACGCTGCAGCATCACATGCATGAAACACTGCAGCATCACATGCATGAAACACTGCAGCATCACATGTATGAGACACTGCAGCATCACATGCAGGAGACGCTGCAGCATCACATACGGGAGACACTGCAGCATCACATGCATGAGACACTGCAGCATCACATGCGGGAGACACTGCAGCATCACATGCAGGAGACACTGCAGCATCACATGCGGGAGACACTGCAGCATCACATGCAGGAGACACTGCAGCATCACATGCGGGAGACACTGCAGCATCACATGCAGGAGACACTGCAGCATCACGTGCAGGAGACACTGCAGCATCACATGCAGGAGACACTGCAGCATCACGTGCAGGAGACACTGCAGCATCACATGCAGGAGACACTGCAGCATCACGTGCAGGAGACACTGCAGCATCACATGCAGGAGACACTGCAGCATCACATGCATGAGACACTGCAGCATCACATGCATGAGACACTGCAGCATCACATGCAGGAGACACTGCAGCATCACGTGCAGGAGACACTGCAGCATCACATGCGGGAGACACTGCAGCATCACGTGCAGGAGACACTGCAGCATCATGTGCAGGAGACACTGCAGCATCACATGCGGGAGACACTGCAGCATCACGTGCAGGAGACACTGCAGCATCATGTGCAGGAGACACTGCAGCATCACATGCGGGAGACACTGCACGGGGTGCAGGAAATGTTTAGCCTGCTTCACTTCTCCCACAAACCTCTGAAACATTTTAAAAGTATCATGACACTGCTATGTATCAGTTATTTATATATACATACATTAACAATGTCCCTTTTCACTATATAATGATGATGGTTAATAAGTTGTTATTGAAATTATTGACATAATGCCTGACAAGCCATTCTAGATGTATTGGTAAAATACAAGAAATACATAAAAAGAATCAAACAATCCAGTGAATTGCACTGTACTGTACAGTATACTGCACCTATCTTATCTCTTATTTCCTTCTTCATTGGTGAGGCTTGACGTTTAGTGTGTCTCACACTGTCAACATGTAATGATCCTGAGGGTGCAAAGATAGCATGCATATAACTTTGTTTCAAATACAATATTCATATTAATACAGGATTAGGTATAGGTTCCCCACCTTTAGCTATGGGTTGTCTGAAATGCAATGATGCAGTTCATGTACTAAAAATTGAAAGTTCAGTTATGTAACCACATAAATGCATATAGTTCTGCAAAAAATCAGTTACAATATTGTTAAGTACAAGTATAGTAAATACATACCAAATTCAGGGTCCAATACGCTTTGATACTCAGCATGGGAAGTATGGGGTTGTGGCTGGTATTCTATTCCTACTTAAAGTAATTTCAGGTTACTTTAATTGCATAATTATGTCATTTTTGTATTATATCACATGATTCATGTGCTCACAAATCTGGAATATTGGTTTGGTTATAGCAGATACTCAATTAATGCAACAGCCAATAATGTTACCATACCTGAGTCACCTGTTGATGACAGCCCTGGATCTTCCGTTAATAAGGCACCACCTGTAATAAAGGAGGCAGCTTAAAAAAAATAGCAAATAAAGATAATATTTTTACATATAATTGCTATACACTAACATAACATTAATTTGAAGATGAAAAGGACTTAGCTACATGACAATTCAAAACAGAATATCCATACTTAGGCGATGTAAATATCCAGTGTTGGGCATTGGGTACCATTGCAAGCTTAGCCTGAGGACATTTCAGTGAGATAAGATACATACTGCAATTGATTTACGAAGTGCTTACAGATACGACAGCCGTACCCCGTTGTCATCCCCTATTCGTACGGCATGCGCTGGTGTCACCCATCTTTCGTTGCATGTTATGCAACGTTTCCGTGTTCTGTTAATCAGCATATACTTTGGTCACGGGGTTACAGAACACTTTGATTTTTCTATATTTAATCAATCAAGTTGACAATCCTGCTCCAACATTATTTCCTTTATCAATATTTAACATATATAAATGAACAGGCACATTAGATAATAACTTTAGGAGCTCACAACAATATCCACAATTTGGAGCACACATAATATTCAAATCCTGGAGCAATTCATAATATTCATATACTGGAACAATGCATAATATTTGTTCATCACAATCCTACATAAATTAATATCCTTAAAATAAACATCCTACCAGCCGCTAAAAAGACTGCATTAAAACAGAGTTGCCACTTACTATAATATTCAGAATCCCCATTCTTAGTTGAGATGGTTACACCTTCCAAGTGGAAAGGCTGAGTGAAGTGAAGTGCCTCTATAGGCCGCTACAGTCTGAACATATACACTCAAACTAGCAGTTACCAATTCTCACAAGACAACATTTTGGGAGGCCCCAACATATATTTTATTTTTCCTTAGACTTCTGCTTCCAGATGTTTGGAGGGACCTTTCCCAGATAGATTACCCTACTGGTTCACTAATCTGAGTCAGGTTTACAAAAAGGGGAAAACTGACATGTATTTATGACCTAGCTCGAAATCTGAGAGTCGGCTGTTTGGAAAAAGGGAAAAGGGGAAAACCTTCTACCCTTATGACCGCACAAAGGGGGAAACTTTTTACCCTTATGACCGCACAAAGGGGGAAACTTTTTACCCTTATGACCGCACAAAGGGGGAAACTTTTTACCCTTATGACCGCACAAAGGGGGAAATCTTTTACCCTTATGACCGTGCTAATCGCTACCTCTGACCGCCTTACTTTCACATTCCACAAATCCACATGTATCTTCCATTTTCACACGGTATCCATCTTCCCCGTTAACACACTATCTGGTCACGACATACCCCCCTCTTCGAGTGCACGTCCTCGGGCACCATACTAATGATGTTGACACGTCGCTGAAGTTGTCTGTTTAGGATTCGGCATCAATTCGTGAGATTCTTGGGTGTCGTCAGGTCGATTGGATAACCGAGAAGCGTACCAGCAATTACGCGCCCGTATAAGTTCAACAGCCAGTATCACGAAGAGTAGGGTAATCAACACCGTGATACCCATTCGTGACCATTCCGGAAGTCCTGTGTCGGTATTCTGCTGTTTCAATATTGGCTGCAGCTGATCAATGTAGTTGTTGAGGGGTAAAGGCTCCAATCTATTACTGCTGGGTAGTGTGATATTAGTAACATTTATGAGAAATCTATGTTCCCATATTGTGAAGGGGAGAGGCAGCGAGAAAGGGTATGGCTTGATATTTAAAGGTACCATTGTTACATGTGATTGTATAACTGGAAGTGAGAACGTATCACTATGGATACTACAATCATGACCAACTTCTAATATACCAGTGCCATTTAATATATGCCTGGATTTCGGAACAGTTTGGTTGACACAATTCAAAGTAATGTCTATTTGATTACTGGTTGCATAAATCCATCCTTGCAAATTTCTGATAAAGATGGGGAAAACTCATTAACAATTTGTGTATTGCACCGTTTAGATACAGATTGTTTTCCAAGAAACAATGCTAATTCACAACAATCAATATTTCTATTATAAATTGGTCCCATTGGTGGACAAATCAATAAATTTTCATATTTCCTACATACATTAAAATCATTCATTAAAAAATAATGAGTTCTAGACTCACTAATAACTAAATAATGCTTTGATGTATAATGTAACATGAAAGCATTAGTATGTGGAATAGGATATGGTAAAGAATCCATTTTTAAGACATCAAAAGTGTCTGTGGGATCACCTCTGAGGGGAATAAGCAAGTAGAAACTCAATCCATCTAATGCAGTCTTATGAACAATACGAATAGCAGCTCTATGTAAACCTAAAAATTCTGGTTTAGGTGGAAACAACAATCCAATAGTTGTAACAGAAATATCATCCAATAATTTCAATAACATAGTGTTAGTAACAATGTGAGGAGAAACATGGGTTTCCATCATGGTTTGTAACCTAATTCGTAAATTGATATGATCCGCAGAGATAACACTTAAAGCTAATTGTACATGCAAAAGGGTTTCTAACATGAGCAACTTTTGATTTGTTTCAGTTATTTCATCATTTAATTTATTAAATAATTTTTCAGTCATTCTCGTGGCCGTTTCCAGCTTATCTAATGCTTGGTGTACATTTGTTAAATCACCTAAAGTAACATTCAAGATATGAGAAGGTACATTGAGAACTTTCCTTTCTTCTTCTGTAAATTGATTAAGAGATTGCAATTTCTCGTGAATGTGATCTATTTGGTCTTGTGTTGCTGTACCAAAAAGTATTTGCAATTGATCCTACAACATTAATAGCACCTCTAGTATGTCTATTTTTCCCGGAATCATTTAAGTTATAACCCAATATATGAATTAGAAAATCATTCATGGCAAAATGTAATTCTTTGAATTTTAATTCAAACTCAAAAACATGTCTCAGAATAAAATCACTCATGAAATTATTATCTTGATAGAGTAAAACTTTATCCAGATTGCGAATAATATCTGTTGTAAGGTTTTCAGCTCTTCTAACAGGTTCAGTGATATCATCAATCCTTATTTTAAATGGCACAATATAATTATTTCCAGTTAGAATTAACTTGAACTCAGGCGTGAAGCTCATGCCTGGCCGAACAGTTGATTCTTGTAGGGCACTTATGGAGTATATGACTCCAAGGCAGAGGTAGATAATCTGGAATAATAATAAATTACTAATATACATTTTTATGTATATTCTATAGGTTTAGACATAATTCGTGGTACGTCATGGATATTTGAAGTTGAGTGTAAATTATACCTATGTTGGGTATGAGGTGCTATGGCTCTATTCTCCTCTATTGAATTTTCTAATGAATTATCATCTCTATCCTCAGAAAAAAACGGAAATGGATCTACGGGTTGAAGGCTTATTCTTGTCTCTCTTGTTTCACCATTGTCATGTACTGGATATGCTCTCTTCACGTTAGGATTTAAATGTGGTATAATACTATCTTCATGCATAACACGTATTCTATCTGTATGCAATGTCTTTATATTGCCGGATCTAATATTTCTTACTTTCATTACTACATCACTCACTTTATCTAACACTCTGAATGGACCATTGTAGGCTGGCTGTAGTTTTGAAGGTAACCTTTTTCTTGATACTTGTTTTACATATACTCTGTCTCCTATTTCAATTACTTTTATCTTTGCTCTCTTATTTTGGTTTTTCCGTAACATTCCTTTAGCTTCCTCTAAATAGAGTTGGCATCTAGCATAAACTCTACTAGCTTTAGTGGCCATTTCTTGTTTATAATCATCGATATTATATCATATTTTCTCTTCTTTCATTATTTCATTAACAAATTCTTTACCTTGGTTTGTGACCAAGGTCTTAGGTACTTCTTTTAATATTTCATTAACAAATTCTTATCTTGGTCTGTGACCAAGGTCTTAGGAACTCCTTGTTTACATACCACAGATTCAAAAAATACTTTAGCTACTTCCATAGCTGTCTTTGTTTTAATCGGTTCAGCAATCAAATATCTTGTAAGCACATCAATCAATACTAAACAATATTTATATCCTTTTTCTGAATTTCCTATGGGCCCAATTAAATCCATGTGTACACGTTCAAATGGCATATTTACATCCGGATAACTTCTTAGTGGTGCTGGAGCGTCCCCCAGTCGCTTAAAGCGATTACATACCAGACATGCTTTGCAATAATTCTCAACATCCTTTTTCATACCGATCCAGTATGAAAACTTTTGACATCTTGCTAAGGTAACTTGCACACCTCCATGCCCTGCAGGTAGCATAGAGTGTGCTAGTTTCAAAGCTTGATGTTTATAAATATTAGGCATTACAATCTGTCTGGTCATTTCACCATAATTATTTTTAGCCAATCTATATAAAACATTATTATCCACATTCATTTCTTCTAAATTCAATCTTCCAACTTTCTTTTTGTGCTTACTTAATTCTTTTTTTTAAAGTGTCGACATCATAATCTTTCTTTAATAATTGTTTCAATAATCCATAATACTCATCTTCATCTTGTAATCTTATCAATTTTTCTAGATCCCATTCGAGATACATATCTACTTTTTCTTCTGTTATTAATAATTCATAATACTCATCTTCATCTTGTAATCTTATTAATTTTTCTAGATCCCATTCGAGATACATATCTGCTTTTTCTTCTGTTATTACATATATATTTTCATCCTCTAGGCTATCTTCTTGATGCCTTAATCTAGACAAACAGTCAGCTACCCTATTTTCCTTACTGGGGATATATTCCACTTTAATATCAAATTCAGCTACTAATAATTGCCATCTAGCGATTCTACTGTCCGCATTTGAGGTAGTTAATAGCCATACCAGTGGTCGGTGATCAGTGTGAACCATTATAGGATATCCTAGACATAATGTCCTGTTTATTTTCAGACCATACACAATTGTTAGTGCTTTTTTTTCAATAGTACTATAATTAATCTCAGCTTTATTTAATTTTCTGCTGAAAAAAGTGAGTGGTCTTAAATTATCATATTCATCCTTTTGTTGTAGAACACCACCAATTGCAATATTAGAAGCATCCGTGGTGAGATAAAATGGTCTTTCAAAATCAGATATTTGCTCTGACAATACCTTTTTGAGCTTAACAAATGCTTCTTCGGCTTCCTTATTCCATTCTATGTATTTTTTATTATTTTTTTCCATTCATTTAGGGGAGCTGCTATTCCAGCATAACCTTGTATAAATTTTCTATAATAATTAGTCATCCCCCAAAATTATTGTAACTCTTTTACTGTTTTGGGAGTGGACATCTTATTTACAGTTTCTATTTTATTTGGCTGAAGTTTTAATCCCTCTGCGGAGATGATATGTCCTAAATATTTTACACTTGACTTAAAGAAAGTGCATTTCTTTAAATTCACCTTAAATTTTAATTCTTGGAGTCTAAGAAATACTCTTTCAAGATTATCTATATTATCCATCAAATCTGTACCTTGAACTATAATGTCATCTAAGTACACATGTGTATTATGGCCTGTCAAGCCTATTAATACTTGATTTATTATTCTACAGAACGACATTGGGCTATCTTTCAAAACTATTGGCAAAACATTATGTTACTGTCTTCTGTAAGGAGAATTTGATGAAAACCCTGTTTTAAATCCAAACATGAAAATATTTTTCCCTTTCCTAAGTTATGAAGGATATTATTTATGTTAGGTAAGGGGTATGAATCATTCATAACATGAGTATTTAAATTCCTGAAATCTATACAAAGCCTTAATTTACCATCTTTTTTTATTACTGGCACCAAGGGTGACTGAAAAGATGATCTTGAAGGTCTTATTATTCCATGTTTTTCCATTATTTTTATTTGTTCTTTTACTTTTTCATGGTAACAAAATAGGATATGGCTTTCTAGGCTTAGGGGTTGACTCTAGTTTGATGGTATGATAATAAAATGGAGTAACACTCGGAGGATCATCATCATTTGCAAAGACTGATGGATATTTCATAATAAGTCCTTTTAGGATCTTATTTTCATTACTGTTTATAGAATACATGTCATCTATTGTCTGAAAGAGACCATTCTGTTGTTCCTCCTTATTCTTTTCTGTTATGGTATTCACATTATTACTCTGATCAACCGGCAAATTTTCTTTATTACACGGCTGAACAAATCCTAAAGTTTTCCTTGGTTCTAACTCAATTTTTTCATTTGTCACATTCATATACTGTATAATGAATCTAGATTTCTTATTTTCTCTATCAGATTCTAATTTCACTATCCCCGGACATAATGTGTGAGAATCCAGCGTTTCCTACTACTGGCTCAAAAATAACTGTATCATATTCCACTAAACTTGTTTCAAGTTCTATACAACTTATATTTTCTCCTTCTAATACTGTTGCTTCAGCTACTGAACATTTGAATTCATTATTCTCTATAATCTCCTCTTTCTGTGGCGTTTTATTTTCTTTCGTTATATGCAGTGCATATTCTAACGGTATTTCGACTGTAGTCACATTTTTTCCTTCAATAAAGAGCTTCAGTGGGTTAGTCTGAAATTTTACATCGTACCTTTTCATAAAGTCCCAGCCTAATATCAATTGTGAAGTTAATCCTCTTTCTTCACTAATAATTAATTCATGTATATAATTTCTTCCTCCTATTTCTAGTGATAATCTTGTTTTTCCTGCAGTGGCCATAATATTTCCACTTGCGTTACGGATTGTGGTTAAATCTTGAATTCTTTTAATTTTTCCTAATGATTTTACTAATTCAGCTCCTATTATGGTAACTCCTGCTCCAGTGTCAAATAATGCTAAATGCTCCTTACTATTTCTATCTCCTATTTTCACTTCAATAAATATGTGGCCTGATTTTCCATTTACTGCTCCTATAACTACCATGGATGAATCGGCGTTTTTTTGCTTGTAAGGTGTGATGATTTGCCTTGTGGTGGATACCATGGCACATTTCTGCATTGTCTGTTAGTGTGCCCCAACATGCCGCAAGAGAAACAAGTGACTGTAGGTCGGCGCCATTGTGGAATTAGAATTTTACAGTACCTAGAAGTATGACCAAATCAATGACATCTGAGACATTCTGAGGCTCGACAGTGTTGTGTGTCGTGATTATTTAACCCACATCTTTGACAATAGGTCTTATTCCTTCCTGTTGTGGTCTGATGAACAGGGATTTCATGTGAGGTGATGGAATTTACTGAAATACCTTTACTCATTTCTTTTCTTATAGCAACATCTGTAAGCTGAAGGCTTGGATGTGAGACTACGTATTTTAATGCCTTTTTATAGACAGTCAAGGGAATTTTCATATCAGCTTCTGATAAAATGTATGAGAAGTCTTTTGGTAATGCATTTATAAAAATAGAAACAAACATATCACTATAAACTTCCTTGCCTGTAGGCTTAAGTGATTCTAACTGTTCAACAATGCCGTCAATTCTGATGTAGAGTTCAGTTAATGTCTCTCTTGTTCTCCGAGTGACAGATGATAATTCATGCATCAGACTAGGAAGAGAACGATCTTCTGGATATATTTCTAAAAATGCTTTTTTTACGTTAGCCCAATCAAGTTTATATTTGGAAGCACAATGATTGATATGCGTGTAAGCACTGTCTAATGCATACTGCTTAGCTAACTCAATACGTCCTTCATCATCCCAATTAGTTCGAGTTCGGTTCTCGATATCAACTATCCAGGAATGGGCACTTGCGATACATTTTAGATTAGGTGCAGTAGGACTGGATTCACTTCCTCCACAAAAGTATGGTAATCCTATAACTTTGTTAAAATTATTCCTTGCATTATCTGTAATTGCCTCTACAATATCATCCTTACTAAAGCAGGTACTGGTACTGCCAGGTGATTGTACTTGAGCCATTTTGTCTTTAAGATTTTCTTGCAATACACGATCAAAAGTTAATGGGGTTGATTCTCTAAACCTCAATAATTTCTTAAATCTGCTAGGTTTTAACAATCCTGGACTAATGCGTCTCATATAAGTCACAAAAAATCATACAATTTCAAACTAAGTTGAAATTGTAAAATTTTTTCAATGTTGCAATCTATTAATTCAAAAATTTATTTATTTATTTATTTTCTTTTTTTTCTCTAATTGCACGATTGGTTGCAATCTATTAATTCAATTATTGCAATGTTGCAATAATCCCACCGCTGCCACCAATTTCGTTGCATGTTATGCAACGTTTCCGTGTTCTGTTAATCAGCATATAATTTGGTCACGGGGTTACAGAACATTTTGATTTTTCTATATTTAATCAATCAAGTTGACAATCCTGCTCCAACATTATTTCCTTTATCAATATTTAACATATTGTTACGGCACACCCCCTTTTTTCACTTCCCCTCCAAGGCAGGGTGTCGCCAAAACACGTTACCTCTCCTTAACTGAGGTAACGCTCTCCTGGGGCTCGTGTAGCGGGGGTTGGCGAGACGAGGAAAAGGGGTGTTTTTACACAAATCACACACAACCACACTATTCCTTTCCTGGTATATTTACAAACAACACGCTTACAGGGTACAGCACAACATTACAGACTCAGGGCACAAAGAGTTCTCCACAAGAGGTTCACCCAGAACACACAGCCTCCACAAGTCCACACACAGCAGCCTCCACACAGCCATGCTGGCCACCCACCCCCCTCGCGAAGGCGAAACCTAAGGAAGCAAGGGCGCCATCTCCGGCCACCCTCTCCACTTCCCTCCAAGGTACCACGCCCTTCACGCGTCCAGGAGTCAGGCCACAACCTCCACACAGCCAGTCAGCCACTCCCTTAGTGAGGACAGGCCTAAGGAAGCCAGGGATGCCATTTCTCCGGCCACCCTGTCCACTTCCATCCAAGGCCCTGCCCTTCACTCGCCCAGGATCGGCCTTCCTCCGCTGTGTCCCTCTGTCTCTGTCTCTCTAACACTCCTCACTCTCTCACTCCCTCGCTCCTTCTCCTCCCAACAACCAGCCACGTCTCTCAAACACACCCCACCACGACTGCGTATCGCCGAAAACACAGATACGTAGGTCACCGTATCTTGACACCTGTCAACCCTCACTCCCCAGGGAGGCCTGAGTGACCCACCGCTCCCTGCCTCCACACAACTACACTACACAATAACTACACTGCTACAACACTATTTACATGCTAAATGCGTCGCCGCAACACTATCCCCCCCTTTACAACATAGGCGACCCGCCTATAACTCCACCACCACAACCACAGAACAAAAAAAACATAACACATGAAATGAAATAAAAATACAATCTTCCTCGCCACACTGCTACACCATCCGTCAGGCGGTGACGCCGTCCTCTTCGCCCGTCTTCCTCTTGAGCTGCCCTGGACAACCGGTTTCCGCTCAAGGGGAGGATAGGTGCCTGCTGGCCACCCACCCCCCTCGCGAAGGCGAAACCTAAGGAAGCAAGGGCGCCATCTCCGGCCACCCTCTCCACTTCCCTCCAAGGTACCACGCCCTTCACGCGTCCAGGAGTCAGGCACAGCAGACACAGCTCATCCACTGGCCCCTTGAGGTTCTCACTGTGCCCAGTGCCTCCCAAGAAGACCTCCCGGCATGGATTCCCCTCCACGGCGCCGTCCCTCGACTGCCATGGCTCCAATGTGGCGGACTGGCGGCCGCTTAGGCTGCCTTGGGCCACGGGAGTGTTGCCTGCTGCAAAACTCTCCCGCTCCACTCACAGCTCTTTCCACGCGCTCCTCGGTCTCCGCCCTTACCTCTGTAAGAGACTGGCCAGCTCATCACAGAGGCCCTCGTGCTTTGTCCCTGTGCGTCCATTTCACTGTGTGTTCTTCCTCTCCCGTCCGGCTCAACCACGGACCGCTACAACACTGTTCTGAGTCACAGAACAGCTAGAATCTCACTTCTTGACACCATTGTTAGGGCACACCCCCCTTTTTCACTTCCCCTCCAAGGCAGGGTGTCGCCAAAACACGTTACCTCTCCTTAACTGAGGTAACGCTCTCCTGGGGCTCGTGTAGCGGGGGTTGGCGAGACGAGAAAAGGGGTGTTTTTTACACAAATCACACACAACCACACTATTCCTTTCCTGGTATATTTACAAACAACACGCTTACAGGGTACAGCACAACATTACAGACTCAGGGCACAAAGAGTTCTCCACAAGAGGTTCACCCAGAACACACAGCCTCCACAAGTCCACACACAGCAGCCTCCACACAGCCATGCTGGCCACCCACCCCCCTCGCGAAGGCGAAACCTAAGGAAGCAAGGGCGCCATCTCCGGCCACCCTCTCCACTTCCCTCCAAGGTACCACGCCCTTCACGCGTCCAGGAGTCAGGCCACAACCTCCACACAGCCAGTCAGCCACTCCCTTAGTGAGGACAGGCCTAAGGAAGCCAGGGATGCCATTTCTCCGGCCACCCTGTCCACTTCCATCCAAGGCCCTGCCCTTCACTCGCCCAGGATCGGCCTTCCTCCGCTGTGTCCCTCTGTCTCTGTCTCTCTCACACTCCTCACTCTCTCACTCCCTCGCTCCTTCTCCTCCCAACAACCAGCCACGTCTCTCAAACACACCCCACCACGACTGCGTATCGCCGAAAACACAGATACGTAGGTCACCGTATCTTGACACCTGTCAACCCTCACTCCCCAGGGAGGCCTGAGTGACCCACCGCTCCCTGCCTCCACACAACTACACTACACAATAACTACACTGCTACAACACTATTTACATGCTAAATGCGTCGCCGCAACAATATATAAATGAACAGGCACATTAGATAATAACTTTAGGAGCTCACAACAATATCCACAATTTGGAGCACACATAATATTCAAATCCTGGAGCAATTCATAATATTCATAAACTGGAACAATGCATAATATTTGTTCATCACAATCCTACATAAATTAATATCCTTAAAATAAACATCCTACCAGCTGCTAAAAAGACTGCATTAAAACAGAGTTGCCACTTACTATAATATTCAGAATCCCCATTCTTAGTTGAGATGGTTACATCTTCCAAGTGGAAAGGCTGAGTGAAGTGAAGTGCCTCTATAGTCCGCTACAGTCTGAACATATACACTCAAACTAGCAGTTACCAATTCTCGCAAGACAACATTTTGGGAGGCCCCAACATATATTTTATTTTTCCTTAGACTTCTGCTTCCAGATGTTTGGAGGGACCTTTCCCAGATAGATTACCCTACTGGTTCACTAATCTGAGTCAGGTTTACAAAAAGGGGAAAACTGACATGTATTTATGACCTAGCTCGAAATCTGAGAGTCGGCTGTTTGGAAAAAGGGAAAAGGGGAAAACCTTCTACCCTTATGACCGCACAAAGGGGGAAATCTTTTACCCTTATGACCGCACAAAGGGGGAAACTTTTTACCCTTATGACCGCACAAAGGGGGAAGTCTTTTACCCTTATGACCGCGCTAATCGCTACCTCTGACCTCCTTACTTTCACATTCCACAAATCCACATGTATCTTCCATTTTCACACGGTATCCATCTTCCCCGTTAACACACTAACTGGTCACGACACATCGTATTTGCATTAAATTTGACATTTTCATCGTACAAAGAGTTTCAAAAACACTTAGAAATTCCTATGGCCTGTGCCTTATTATTTACCTGGTAAAGCATCTTTCACGTTATGTTAGGTTTACTATGTTCTGTTAGGTTTGGTTAGGTACGGTTTGGTTTGGTTAGGTTCGGTTGCATAAGCTTTTTATCCAAAAGTTAGGCACGTGACGTATCTATAAGCGAGTACTTTCAGGTATGGCTGCCGTACCTGTAAGCTGTGCCTATAGGTGTTTAGAGATACGGCATCCCCTAATCGTACGGCTGCCGTACCTGTAAGCACTGTCTTTGATCTATGCAAAATACATGTAAACAAGGCCCTCACAGATCACATGAAATGCCCTTGCTATTTCTGAATTTCTAACACCTTTCCCACAGCATGTGAATGAGAATTTACATTGCCTTTCCTTATGAGTTTGGGCAGAATATTGTTGAATATATAACATGATTTTGTTATCACCCAACACCTCGTCACTGAGCGTGTCGTTGTGGATGTGGTGTGTTAGGGTTTGCAATAACAGGGCATCATAGGGATCCTGTTGTTCCATTCCAAACTGACTGTAGCTACCCATCTGTTATCACAATGACATTACCTGCCTTATGAAAACACACATAAGAATTGAGGAGACTGCAAGATCACACCTTACACGTGTTACAGTAATAGGAATATCCATTAACAGACTTTGGGCTAACCAAACTACACTTACCTTTCCTTTTCCTTGGGAAATCTATGATAAACATACTGTGGGTGTGTGTTTTTAGCTGTACCACATATAACACAGGAATGATGTGGGCGAGCATCCATTTTTGCCGTCTTGAACTCGTCTCAGCGGTAAACAATTATCATGACTTCTGTACATTTCGTCTCACAACTATTATTGAAAATAAAAAAATTACATGTACATAAATACTAACTATTACTTTACATATATTTATATAATGCTTGAAATAGCTATATATATATTATGCATAGCTATACATATTTTGCAATTATTCGGTTACACCTACCAGAGTTTGGTCACCAATAAGTCTTGTATATGTTTTTATTTGTGATACTGTCAGAAGTAGGAAGGAGTGAAAACTTGTAGTTTTTTGCCCCTTTTACCTTGGTTTTTCCAGGATATGAGTGAGAGAACGCCGATATAAAGGCTACACAGACAGTGTTCATTGAGTATCTCTCTCTCTCTCTCTTTTAGTTTTGCCATCAGCCATGGCATACGCTATTAGGCCATTTAAATTTTAAATTTAAATTAATATTTGTTGTGCTTATTTTATTAATTTTAATTTATTTAATTTTTATTTGTTTATTTATTTATATATTTGTTTATTTTATTTTATTTAATTATTTATTTTTTTATTCATTTTATATTTTTATACATAGAAATCACAATATACTTTCATACAATTTCAATCACGCATCATACACACACATTCATACTTGGAAACCTGAACCTAAAGCAAAAACTAAAGTTATTAGTCATTGGAGGTGAGGGACAAAAAATGGTACATACATACAATGGGGGAGGATACGTACGAATACGTATTTAAAGTAAACATGGGGAATAATTGACATTCACGCCAGACACATAATACATACAATCATTCATATAAAAACATATTTATAACAAGAAAAAAGTACAGTATATACAAAGTGGAATACACAAGTAAGTCATATATAACTCTTTGATTAAGTTGGTCTCGGCCAGGAAAATCATCAGGCTATCGACCACATCCGGATGCTGGTCACCCAGAAGGGTGGTCTGCGTCATCGGAAGGCGGCGGGCCTCACAGAAGGCTGCGAGGGACCATCGCGCCTCCCGATAACGCACACAGTGAAGCAGGATGTGGTCGATAGAGAGGGTAGTATGGCAGGTGATGCATTGGGGTGGGAAGGCGTGGGCGATGTAGGGGAGCATGTGGGTGGCTAGGGTGCAGCCCATCCTGAGGCGTGCGAGGACCACCTCCTGACTCCTTGTGGGGCGGTTGGACGAAGCCCACTCGCCCAGGATGGGTTTTCCAGTGGGAAGATGGAGGTTGTCCCAGTGACTTTGCCACAGGAGGTAAACTGATGATTTTGCAGCCGAGAGACATGACTGCAGATCTCGACGGAGGTTCCACGCTCCCTCGAGCTCTGCAGCGGACCTAGCCAGCATGTCAGCCTGCTCATTCCCGTAAATACGCGAATGACCAGGCACCCAATACAAAGAGAAAGACTTACGTCGTGAATTTAGCTTATTAATAATGTTGCCTTGGATTTTATTGGCATCCGTGCGCCCGGACTCTATCGCCTGAAGGGCTAACATAGAGTCCGTGAAAATGACAATTACGTTATGATTTAAATTTAGTGCAGAATCTATGGCTTTATCAATAGCAAAAAGTTCTGAGGAAAACACCAATGTATGGGAAGGTAGTCGGAACCTGAGGTCACATTCACACGGCCAAACACTAGCACCCACACATTCACTGGACTTGGAGCCGTCAGTGTAAAGGTGGAGGGAGGGAGGGAGGCTAGCGACGAGAGCCCGGAAGTGATGACATATCTCCACTTCGGTCATGGCAGGCGTGTGTTGGGTAAGCCATTTTGTATTTATGGTGGCATTGGGCTCCCAAGGGGCTTTTGTTGATTGCACAAGCTGGTCAACACCGTCAAGGTCCACTTCACACTTCTGGCATATAGTGTGAAGGCGGACAGCTACTGGACGGTGTCGACCAGTGTGGAGGTGGTGGTGCTGTTTAATTACAGTCGCTGCCATGAGACCGAGTGGAGTCTTCCGGGCTGTTGACAGGCCGTATGCCAGTAGTAGACCGTCACGTCGCACACTCAGTGGTGGTATATTTGCCTCAACCTCCAAACGCCCCACGCATGTACACCGCAGGGCTCCAAGACACATTCGCAGACAGACATTCTGAAAAACATTCAGCCTCCTCAGTGTTGCGTCCGACGCAGACCCATACACCGGTGAACCATAGTCTAAGTGAGAACGAATTAAGGACTTGTACACCATTAATAAGGATTTTCTGTCTGCTCCCCATGAAGTACCTGATAGGTATTTTAGGACATTGACTTTTTTATGGCAACGAACTAACAAATTATTTACGTGTGTTTTCCAATTGACTCTGCTGTCAAAATGAAGACCCAAGAATTTAACTGAATTTTGAAATGGTATCGGTTGGCCTTGAAGAGAAATATGCAAAGCAGGAATTTTACGTTGAGTGAAAACTACACCGATATACTTTGGAATAGAAAACTTAAATCCCCACAGAGAGGCCCACTGTTGGACGGAGTCAAGAGCAATTTGAATCCGTCCAGCCGAGAACTGCGCGTTTGGCGACGAATGCCATAACGCACAGTCGTCAGCGTAAAGCGAGTATTTAAAATTTCTTGGGACAGGAGTTGATGACAGAATATCATTAATCATAACAGAAAATAAAGTATGACTAAGAACACTACCCTGTGGCACCCCATTTTCCTGGACATAAATGTCCGAGAATACGTTACCGGGAAGCTTGACAGAGAAAGTTCTGTCCTGTAAGAAATTATTAACAAAAATCGGCAAGTTACCTCTTAAACCGTGAGCATGGAGTTTCATGAGGATACCGTGTCGCCATGTCATGTCGAAGGCTTTGTGAATGTCCAAGAACACTCCTATCATGAATTCATTTTTGGCGAAAGCCTCTGAAATACAATGCTCCAGGTGCATTAAGTGGTCCATCGTGCTTCGGTATTTACGAAAACCTGATTGTTGACCACTTAACACACCTTTTTGCTTCTAAAACAAAAAGCAGCCTTTTGTTAATCATTCGTTCCATGAGCTTACAGAGACAACTCGTGAGCGCAATAGGGCGAAACGCACTGGGGTCCGTAAGGCGATCAGTCTTTTTGGGTATTGGGATAACGTGAGCAAAATGCCAAGATTGGGGGAAAGTATGAGTGTTCCAGATTCTATTGTAAAGGGAGAGTAATTTAATGAGTGAACTAGGGCCAAGATTTTGGAGCATACTGTAGGATATTTGATCTGGACCAGGACTGGAGCCTTTACAGGATTTCAGGGCAAGGAGGAGTTCATCCGGCGTAAACTGTGAGTTGTAGTCAGTGTTTACGCCTCCTGTGGCAAAGTTTGGGACAGTTTGTTCTGCTGCCTCCTTCAGGGGAAGGAAGGCAGGGTGAAACGAGACAGAGCTACTCGCCTGTTTAAATTGCAGGGCTAAGACATTGGCAATGGCTGGGTGGGTGTCTGTCACATCCCGTTGTTGATGAGTGTGGTTATTGGGGTTGTGGTTTTTTTACCGCTAAGGACATGGACTGTGTTCCAGACCTGTCCTAGCGGGGTTGTGCGGTTTACAGATGAAGTATACTCTCTGAAAGAGCCCCTCTTAGCTTGAAGGATGACTTTCCTTGCCTGAGCCCTTGCCTTTTTATAGGCCATGAAATTAGCTTGACTCTGCTACTGGCTGAAATACCTGTATCACCTATTACGCTCACGAAGTGCTTGTCGGCAATCCGTTGTCCACCAAGGAACTCCATGCTTTGTGTGAATTGTAGAAGTTTTCGGGGCGAAGCTACTCGCCTGTTCAAATTGCCGGGCTAAGGTGTTGGCAATGGCTGGGGTGGTGTCTGTCACATCCCAGTTGATGATGAGTGTAGTTATCGGAGTTGTTGTTTTTTTCCCGCTAAGGACATGGACTGTATTCCACTACCTTCCTAGCGGGGTTGTACGGTTTACAGTTGATGTATACTCTCTGAAAGAGCCCCTCTTAGCTTGAAGGATGACTTTCCTTGCCTGAGCCCTTGCCTTTTTATAAGCCATGAAATTAGCTTGACTGGGCTGCTGGCTGAAATACCTATATCACCTATTACGCTCACGAAGTGCTTGTCGGCAATCCGTTGTCCACCAAGGAACTCCATGCTTTCTGTGAATTGTAGAAGTTTTCGGAATACATGCCTCAGCGGCGTGTAAAATGGATTGTGTTGCGTTACTAACCATTGTGTCAGTGTCCTCGCCAGATATATCCACATCGGCGATCACACGGAAGGTTGCCCAATCTGCTTTTTAAAAATTAAATTTAGGTGGAGGAGGGGTAGTGGCGTGCATAAGAAATGCAGATTGGTAGGTGGTCACTTCCGTGTGAGTCGTCGCTGACATTCCAAGAGAAGTCAGGGAACATATTAGCCGAGGCCAATGACAGGTCAATGGCAGTCGCGTTACCAGTCCGATCGTCTACACGAGTCGCACAACCATCGTTCAGAAGACAGAGGTTTGTCTGTAGGAGAATGTTAACAATCTGTTCCCCGCGTACACTTGACACCTCACTGCCCCATTGCTGATGATGGGCGTTAAAGTCGCCCAAAACCAGCTTCTTGCCTGGAAGCTGGTGAAATAACGACCTTAAGTCATCATCAGCAATAGGCGTATTGGGAGGCAAGTAGAGAGAACAGATAGCCAGATACGTGCCATTGAATTTCACTCTGCACGCGACTGCCTCCAGAGTGGTATCCAACGTCACTTCTGTGTGTGATAGTGTTTTATGTGTGTAAACGGCCACGCCGTGACCGTCGTGTCTTCTATACGCATGGTAGTGTTTTAGTACTGAAGGATCAGGATGATCCTCCAGCATCGTCTCTTGTAGGCAAATAACGGATGGCATGTGTAAGTTCACTAAAAGTGACAAATATGGAAGTTTATTCCGAATGCTTCTACAGTGCCACTGTAAAATGTTGAATGTAATGGTTTAAGAGTTATGGGAGCGGCCGTGTTTCTTAGTTTTTTTGCGCTCGGAGGCGCTAGCCGGGGACCTCTCTCGGCTCTTGGAAGAGAAGATCTGCATGGCTTCATCGATAGTTAACTCCCCGGAGCTGGTCGAGAGGAAGCGAGCTTGAGAGCCCCTCCTCGAAGGCGCGGGAGCCGCGAGGACATGAGAAGAGGAATTGCGTTCTAAAGTAGTAAAATTACATTTATTATTATCCTTGGCGTTCTTTTCTTTCTTTGGTGGAGTGGTAGAGACAGCAGAGGCATATTTGGTTGTAGTGGAGGAGGAGGATGAGGTAGAGGTGGAGGTGGAGGTGGAGGTGGAGGTGGAGGAAGAGGAGGGGGAGGAGGAAGTGGCAGGTGTGATTGTGTTTTTGGTAGTAGGTGTTGGAAGAGCAGATGAGGTTTTCGTGGGAAGGGAAACAGCTGGGGCAGGTGCAGCAGGCAGAGGCTCAGTCTGAATCGAAACAGACTTCATCACTGGACGCATCTGTACGCTTGCCGAGTATGAAACGCCTGGAGAAGGCGCAACGTGCGTCTCCTTCACTCGCTTCCTCGCGTCAAAGTACGAGATGCCTTCGACTACCTTAACGGTACAGACCTCTTTCTCCAGCTTCCAAGCAGGACAATCCCGCGAGAAAGTAGAGTGAGCTTCTGAACAGTTACGACACTTCTCTACCAATGACAATCACTGTTCCGACGAATGACCCTCGCAAGCACACTTACCACAGAAAGAGTGAACAGAACGACAAGCATTTCCGTGATGACCATAAAGTTGGCATTTGAAGCACCGAAGAGGGTTTGGAATATAGGGACGAACGGGAACCCGCTCGTATCCTACATCCACTCTGTCGGGCAACTTGGCAACAGCAAAAGTTAAAGTGACTGAAGCAGTTTTCCTTCTCGCGCCGTCAACGAATTTAGTTATCTTTCTAGCCCTAATAACGCCCTGGTCATGCATGTTATCAACGATTTCATCTTCCGTCATATCCACAAAGTCGCGATGGGAGGCAACCCCCCGACACGAGTTCATGGATACTGGGATCGAAGCTTCAATCTCAATATCATGCATGCGTCGTAGCTTCATTAGGGAAGTGACTTGTTTTGCGTTAAATGTTTCCACTAACAGATCTCCGCTTGCAAGTTTTTTGACATTGGCAACAGTACCAATATTTACATCGATAACTTTCCTTATTATAAAGGAATTTACGGTGGATAGGCGGGTCTGGGTCTTAGATTTTAGAGTCACAAATGTCGCTTGTTGAGGTGTGATGGGGCGTGTGGTTGTCGGGGGTGGTCGGTCAGGACCCTCCCTCCCCCTGGAGGGAGGAGGGGGGGGAGGCGGCCTCAGCCATGGGGTACACCCCCCTCCTACAGGAGGGGAGCGGGACACAAGCGGGAGGACGCCAGGGAGGAGTTTTCTAGAGCCAGATTGTCTTGCCAAACCACTCTAGGGGGGCCGATCGGTGTTTATTCACCCCAAAAGCACGCTCACTGAGGCGGACACTCCGTAGGTGAGAGAGGAAAGACAATTTGACAACCAGACCTCACTAAGGTGAGGACAATGAGGTAACAAAACTCAGTACATGGGTAGAGGGACACCTATGTTTATTTAGCTAACCTAGACCTGAGGGGCCGTCAAAATATATTAACCACCCGAAGGTGAAAGACAAGGGCAGCAGGACGACGTGTACTCAGTACCGTGTCTGGGCTCAGTCTCCTAGTATCTCCTAACCCGAGTTTAAGTCTTATTTGCAGACGAAACACCTACACTACCGCCATCTATTTTTAGGTTATGAAACTCTTGATCAAAGTTTCCAGCTAGTGATATCTGTTTTCCTATCATTCTCTCTTAAAGTCATTAGTTTTAACACTGATGCCGAGAGGGAGGAGGGAGGCGGAGCCTAGGTATACATCAGCTGATTGTTAGTGGAGCATGTTAAAGGTTAATGACTGCACCCATACGCTTGTCTCTGACTCGGAGTAACTATTGAGTGCAACTGTGAATACTGTACATACAATTTAGGTTAAGGTAAGCCAAAAAGTATTTGGGTATATCTGCATAACTACCGCTCAAACGATATCGATATAAACATGAAGTCGTTTATACTATACATATATATTTATTCACAATCTCATAATTAGTATCTGCTTACATTATTCACTAACTATAAATTAGATATGTATATATAGCTGGTCTTTAGTGGACCTTGACGGTGTTGACCAGCTTGTGCAATCAACAAAAGCCCCTTGGGAGCCCAATGCCACCATCAATACTAAATGGCTTCCCCAGCACAAGCCTGCCATGACCGAAGTGGAGATATGTCATCACTTCCGGGCTCTCGTCGCTAGCCTCCCTCCCTCCCTCCACCTTTACACTGACGGCTCCAAGTCCAGTGAATGTGTGGGTGCTAGTGTTTGGTCGTGTGAATGTGCCCTCAGGTTCCGACTACCTTCCCATACATCGGTGTTTTCCTCAGAACTTTTTGCTATTGATAAAGCCATAGATTATGCACTAAATGCAAATCATAACGTAATTGTCATTTTCACGGACTCTATGTCAGCCCTTCAGGCGATAGAGTCCGGGCGCACGGATGCCAATGAAATCCAAGGCAACATTATTAATAATCTAAATTCACGCCGTAAGTCTTTTTCTTTGTATTGGGTGCCTGGTCATTCGCGTATTTACGGGAATGAGCAGGCTGACATGCTGGCTAGGTCCGCTGCAGAGCTCGAGGGAGCGTGGAACCTCCGTCGAGATCTGCAGTCATGTCTCTCGGCTGCAAAATCATCAGTTTACCTCCTGTGGCAAAGTCACTGGGACAACCTCCATCTTCCCACTGTAAAACCCATCCTGGGCGAGTGGGCTTCCTCCAACCGCCCCACAAGGCGTCAGGAGGTGGTCCTCGCACGCCTCAGGATGGGCTGCACCCTAGCCACCCACATGCTCCCCTACATCGCCCACGCCTTCCCACCCCAATGCATCACCTGCCATACTACCCTCTCTATCGACCACATCCTGCTTCACTGTGTGCGTTATCGGGAGGCGCGACGGTCCCTCGCAGCCTTCTGTGAGGCCCGCCGCCTTCCGATGACGCAGACCACCCTTCTGGGTGACCAGCATCCGGATGTGGTCGATAGCCTGATGATTTTCCTGGCCGAGACCAATTTAATCAAAGAGTTATGACTTACTTGTATATTCCAATGTTTATTGTTATTTTACCACTTTGTATATACTGCACTTTTTTCTTGTAATAAATATGTTTTGATATGAATGATTGTATGTGTTATGTGTCTAGTGTGAATGTCAATTATTCCCCATGTTTACTTTAAATACGTATTTGTACGTATCCTCCCCCATTGTATGTATGTACCATTTTTTGTCCCTCACCTCCCATGACTAATGACTTTAGTTTTTGCTTTATGTTCAGGTTCCCAAGTATGAATGTGTGTACATGATGCGTGACTGAAATGGTATGAAAGTATATTGTATTTTCTATGTTTAAAAATATAAAATTAATAAAAAATAAATAATTTAATAAAATAAAATAAACAGATATATAAATAAATAAACAAATAAAAATTAAATAAATTAAAATTAATAAAATAAGCACAAAAAATATATATTTTAATT
>JAPQNM010000005.1:1803012-1805512 GCA_029783475.1 Metacarcinus magister
GTGACCATTCATATCTCCTACTACAACCCAATAATCATCTTTCCGAACTTTTTCACTTATTTTAACCATCACTTCATATAGTCTTTTATTTTCTGGGTAATTTTCTGCCTTTTCCACTCCCATATAAACTACTGTAATCCACCACACTTCATATACTCTGTTACTTTCACTGTTAATATATCACCTTTGTTGTAGCTTAACTTCTCCAACTCCTCCTCCATGCACACTTCATATATATCTCTTCCTTCTTTCCTCTTCATTATTACACCTACTCCACCTCCCTTCTTTTCTCCAATTTTTCTTCCTCTTCCAATCCCTGTCCACTCGCCTTCTTGCCATTCAATGCGGTCATGCCTCCTGTTTCTCCTACTGCTATCATGTCACAATCTTTTCTTCCTTCTTCCACTAGAGTTCTCCACTTTTCTTCATTCCATCCTCTGGTATTTAGAAAGGCCAACCGCATGTTTTTGTTGTCACTCCTTGCCTTTAGCTATGCCTCATTGTGGACAGTCTCCTTGTTTTGGGCCCATTCCACGACATTCCATGCCATCCATACTTTTCCAATGTCTGACATATGTACACCATCACGAGCCCATACACGTCTCCAGTCCATTCTTTCATGTAGCTGCAGTCCGTCACATGACCCACTTCTCTAACTTCTCCAGGCACTTCATGTTTACTGCTCTCCTCACCGCACCATATCTGGATCCTTCTTCCTTTCTCCTTACCGGTATGCACATTACCAGTGGATTTTGCTTCACTTTCACTTTTTACTAATTTCACAATACTTTCCAGTAGTTGAAGTATTTTCTGCTCTCCTATTTCTAAAAGATCATTACTTCCTCCTTCTATCATCACCAGATCATCAGGTTCAAACTCAGACAAGCTTTCCACAATCTTATTTCTAATGTCCCTGATGTTTGCTCCTGGCATACTTTCATCTATTATCTTGTAGTAGCCTTTTGAAAGAAAGTGCACCTCCTTTCCCACCCCTCTCAAGAGACTGTCTCCGAACAGCCACAGTCTTCTCTTTAGCTTTCCACTTTCCTTCATTTGTAGTTGGTCTCTCCGTACAACTTTTTGCCAAGCCAGCTTACCGACCCCCATCCATGTAGTGTTATCGGACTCGGCACTGCTCCCTCCTTCCTGCTCTGGCCTTCCCTCTTCATTGGGTTTCTGGCTACTGACTGCTTGTTTCACCTTTGTTGTACCGCTGCTCCGTTTTCCTTCTTTGTACTGTAGGTTGTTGTCAGCTGGTCTCTTGTTTTCCAAATCTTGTTTCTTCTCACTCCCTATTTCTCTGTCTTTTTCTACTCTCTCAGCATAGGTGTGATCAGACGGTGTTGCTTTTTCTGCCACCTGGTGTGTTTCAGTGCCACTGGTCTTGCTAACACTTGAGGTTGACTCCTCTTCCTCCTGCTCCTTCTCTTTCTCTGTGTCCTCGTCCTCCTCTTTCTCTGCATCTTCTTCGTCCTTCCTAGTCTCCTCTGTATTGGATCGGTCGTCGTCCTCCTCCTCCTCCGATTCATCACCACCCGTCTCGCTGATGGTGATGTAGCCGTCGAGCTCCTCTGCTTCAGGCTGTGCTTCCTTGCTTGCTCCATCCACCTTCTGTGATGACTCCTTCCACTCTGACTTCACTACTTTAAGGCACACATCACACACAAACAGGAGATTTTTGTTATTCAGCATTTTCATATGAGAGTCCCTCACTCCTCTCATCACTGCACACCCCACATGGAACCACTCTTTACATCTCTCACAAGCGATTCCCTTACTCCTGTACGTCACCCTCTTCCCACATACTCCACAGTCACACCTTGACATCTTTCCTTCCTTAACAGTCTTCTTCTACACTAAAATCCCCGCGTCACAACACAACCGCGCCTTCCAATGGTACTGTACTCACAACCTTCCTACTCTCGAGGAAGTAGTGTGCGCGTGCGCGCGTACACACGTGGGTGCGGGCGTGCGCGTAGGTGCAGCGTGGGCGTGCTCATGCGTGGGCGGCGTCCGTGGATGTAGCGAGCGCGGGGTGAAGGGGGCACACGTGGTATCCATATACACGTCTCCCTCTGTCCTCCCACACGCTGTTTCTGAAAAGAAACTCCACCACAGACACAAGGGGGGCAGGACAAAAACCAGACTCCCACCTTAACTCCACCTATCTCTCTCATGAGGCAGGACAAAACCAGACTCCCCTTAGAGACAACTCCACTTATCTCTCTCATGAGGCAGGACAAAACCAGGCTCCCCTTAGAGACAACTCCACTTCACTAGCCCAGAGAAACTCCACCTAGAGACAACTCCACTTCACTAGCTCAGCCTCCACTCAGAGACACTCCACTTATCTCTCTCATGAGGCAGGACAAAACCAGACTCCCCTTAGAGACAACTCCACTCCACTTCTCATGAGGCAGGACAAAACCAGACTCCCCTTAGAGACAACTCCACTAGCTAACTCTGTACCTGTACGTGGCGTCCATCTTGGACTCCACTC
>JAPQNM010000005.1:1828012-1830512 GCA_029783475.1 Metacarcinus magister
TTATTTGTTGGTTATATAATGTAATGTGCTGCGTGGTTCATCTTATCATACGTAATACTTATTTAATGAAGGAAATTATTTATACACAGCGTCTGCTGTATTTTCTTCTCAGGGAATATTCAGTTATTTTCAATTAAAACAACTATTACAATAGTAAAAGTTATATAAACAGTAGCTGTGGCAATATTATTATTATCATTATTATTATTATTATTATTATTATTATTATTATTATTATTATCATTATCATTATCATTATCATTATCATTATCATTATCATTATCATTATCATTATCATTATTATCATTATCATTATCATTATCATTATCATTATCATTATCATTATCATTATCATTATCATTATCATTATCATTATCATTATCATTATCATTATCATTATCATTATCATTATTATTATTATTATTATTATTAGTAGTAGTAGTAGTAGTAGTAGTAGTAGTAGTAGTAGTAGTAGTAGTAGTAGTAATAGTAGTCGTCGTCGTCGTCGTCATCGTCGTAGTCGTAGTCGTAGTCGTAGTCGTAGTTGCAGTAGTAGTTGCAGTAGTAGTTGCAGTAGTAGTTGGAAGTAGTTGGTTGTAGTTGGTTGTAGTTGGTTGTAGTTGAAGTAGTTGGTTGTAGTTGTAGTAGTTGGTTGTAGTTGAAATAGTTGAAGTAGTTGTAGTAGTTGTAGTAGTTGAAGTAGTTGGTTGTAGTTGGTTGTGGTTGAAGTAGTTGAAGTAGTTGGTTGTAGTTGTAGTAGTTAGTTGTAGTTGAAGTAGTTGTAGTAGTTGTAGTAGTTGTAGTAGTTGAAGTAGTTGAAGTAGTTGAAGTAGTTGGTTGTAGTTGAAGTAGTTGGTAGTAGTTGAAGTAGTTGTAGTAGTTGTAGTAGTTGAAGTAGTTGTTTGTAGTTGAAGTAGTTGAAGTAGTTGAAGTAGTTGAAGTAGTTGGTTGTAGTTGAAGTAGTTGTAGTAGTTGTAGTAGTTGTAGTAGTTGAAGTAGTTGAAGTAGTTGAAGTAGTTGTTTGTAGTTGAAGTAGTTGAAGTAGTTGAAGTAGTTGAAGTAGTTGGTTGTAGTTGAAGTAGTTGTAGTAGTTGAAGTAGTTGTAGTAGTTGAAGTAGTTGAAGTAGTTGTTTGTAGTTGAAGTAGTTGGTTGTAGTTGAAGTAGTTGTAGTAGTTGAAGTAGTTGTAGTAGTTGAAGTAGTTGAAGTAGTTGAAGTAGTTGTTTGTAGTTGAAGTAGTTGGTTGTAGTTGAAGTAGTTGAAGTAGTTGGTTGTAGTTGAAGTAGTTGGTTGTAGTTGAAGTAGTTGGTTGTAGTTGTAGTTGAAGTAGTTGAAGTAGTTGTAGTTGAAGTAGTTGAAGTAGTTGTAGTTGTAGTAGAAGTAGTTGTAGTTGAAGTAGAAGTAGTTGTAGTTATAGTAGTAGTAGTAGTAGTAGTAGTAGTAGTAGTTATAGTAGTAGTAGTAGTAGTAGTTATAGTAGTAGTTATAGTAGTAGTAGTAGTTATAGTAGTAGTAGTAGTTATAGTAGTAGTAGTAGTTATAGTAGTAGTAGTAGTAGTAGTAGTAGTAGTAGTAGTTATAGTAGTAGTAGTAGTAGTAGTAGTAGTAGTAGTAGTAGTAGTAGTAGTAGTAGTAGTAGTAGTAGTAGTAGTAATAAAAACAACAACAACAAGACAAGCCTCACTCCTACATACACATCAATACACACACACATTAGCACCAGCCACACGTGCGTGTGCGTGCGTGTGTGTGTGTGTGTGTGTGTGTGTGTGTGTGTGTGTGTGTGTGTGTGTGTGTGTGTGTCTGTGTGTGGTGTGTGTGTGTGTGTGTGTGTGTGTGTGTGTGTGTGTGTGTGTGTGTGTGTGTGTACGCGCGTGCGGTAACAGTGACGATGAAACCATGACGACGAACCTGTGACTACACTCTCTCTCTCTCTCTCTCTCTCTCTCTCTCTCTCTCTCTCTCTCTCTCTCTCTCTCTCTCTCTCTCTCTCTCTCTCTCTCTCTCTCTCTCTCCTCTCTCTCCCTCTCCCTCTCCCTTTCCCTCTCCCTCTCTCTCTCTCTCTCTCTCTCTCTCTCTCTCTCTCTCTCTCTCTCTCTCTCTCTCTCTCTCTCTCTCTCTCTCACACACACACACACACACACACACACACACACACACACACACACACACACACACACACACACACACACACACACACACACAGACACACACACACAGCAGGGCAAGGGTTGAGTGAGGTGGTGACCTTTGAAAGCCTATTAGTACGTTGTTTCATTTGATAAACAGAGTACAACAAATCCAGAACATTGGAGTACATCGATAATCAAACATGGGATTATCATACACACATGACTTGTTATTTTGAGTTTTGAAGCACGTTTATAAATAGAGTTCAGTGGTAGCAATCAATAAAACATGAAGTTATTATAAGGTACACCAAAAAATCGTTCCAAGAATATTATTTTTTCTTAATTTGCATTCAAACCATTACTATTATC